>JAQQSK010014256.1:0-11189 GCA_028658325.1 Potorous gilbertii | reverse complement strand
ATAAAATCTTAATTTTAAGGAAGTGATTGTAGAACATTTATAAATAAAATAAAAATTTAATAAAAAAAAAAAAAAAAGAGAAACAAAATACGTGTACATATTAGTATACATACAATTATGTAGAACATAAATAGGGACAATGGTTGAGCGATACAGCAACTTAAATACGTTACTTACTAAAGGGGCAGTGGTGATGATTTCAGATGATTTCTTGGGAGCCTTAGGGCAGAGTTCAACAGAAATTTATAAGCTTTAGAAGATTTTGGATTGAAAAATATTAATACACTGAGAAATCAGGCATTTTTAGAAAAGAGGAGGGGTGGGTAAATTCAGGGAATATTTTATGAACAGAAGACAAAAAAATTCAAGGTTAGACAACTTCCAGGAGTCCAGATGGTGGACTAAGCAATAAAACACCCTAACTCTCCCATTCACCTTCAAACAACCATAAAACAGTACCTGAAACAAATCCTGGAAGAGCAGAACTAGGAAAAAGGCAGAGTGAAACACTCTTTGAGTCTAAGAAACTTGGAAGGTAAACAGGAAAAGTCTGTGTCATTCAGGAAAAAGGGAATGCAGTCCAGTACAGGAAGTATCTCAAAAAGCCAGTAACAAGCCCCCCCTCCCCCAATCAAATCAGTGGGAGACTCTGAACTCAGTGCAATGGAGCAGGGAATCGCCAACACTAGGGCCTCTCATGTGCCTCAGCATAGCCAGGGGAACAGGAAAACTCCAGATTTGAGAATTGCCACGTGCTTCATTGTAATCCCCGTCAAACAATCAAATGCTAACCCTATGAATTCCCAAGCAAACAGGCAGCTGCCAGTGGCCAGACTGCCAAGTACTTCAATGTATCCCTGGGGAAACACACCAGTGGCCTCAGCACACCCCAGTCACAAGCAGAAGGACTGCAGCTCAGCACCAGGTAAATGCCTGATCTCATTTCAGTACCAGAACCCTATATCCTCCATAAGTACCAACCACCCTCCAAGAACACACTCAGTGCAGCACCTGTCACAAGAGTCTCTCAAGGGCCTCAAGGAAACATTAGTACACCACAAGGTAAATAGTCAGGCCGTACAACCTCTGGCACAAGAAACCTGAGACAATATTCCTTCTGCCCCAGGGTCAAAGGTCAAATTTAAAGGAAAGGAAAAAAGTCAAAAAAAGATGAGTAAAAAAATAACAAAAAAGAATCTGACATTAGAAAGTTATTATGGCTCATGACACAAACTCAAAAAAGTATAACAATGTCAAAGCCCCAAAGAAAGTTGGGAAGTGGTCTAAAGCCCAGAAAGAATTCATGGAAGAGCTCAAACAGGAACTTAAAAATCATATTAGAGAGGTAGAAGAAAAATTGGGAAAATAAATGAAAGTGATTCAACAGAACTATGAAAAAAGACTCAACAGCTTGGGAAAAAAACCAACTACTTTAAAAGTAGAATTGACCAAATGGAAAAATAGATACAAAATCCACTGAAGAAAACAACTCCTTAAAAAGTACAATTAGCCAAATGGAAAAAAAAGTACAAAAGCTAACTGAAGAAAACAACTCCTTATATATTAGGAGTGGGTAAGTGGAAGCTAATGATTCTATGAGACATCAAGAATCGATTAGACAAGATCAAAAGAATGGAAAAAAAAGAAGAAAATGTAAAATATTTTATTAGAAAAACAATTGACCTAGAAAATAGATGCAATAGATACAGTGTCAGAATCATCAGACTACCATAATTAGCCATAATCAAAGCCATTAGCCATAATCAAAAGGAGTATTCTGTCAGCATTTTTCAAGAAGTCTTCAAGAAAACGTGCTGTGGTGTTCTGGAACCAGAGAACAAAATAGGCATTGAAACAATCTACTGATTCAAAATTGAGGAAAGAGACCTCAAAACAAAAACTTCAGAGAATATTACAGTAAAATTTCAAAACCATCAGGTCAAGGAAAAAATACTGCAAGTAGATATAAAAAACAACTCAAATGTCAGGGAGCCACAATCAGGTTTACATAGGACTTAACAGTTTCAATATTAATGGACTGAAGGTATGGAACATGATATTCTGGAAGGTAAAGTAGATAGGTTTGCATTCATCTTCTGTTTTCGAAGCAAACCATGACATCAGAGAAACGATGATATGACTTGCCTTGACTTTGTTTTGAGTGAAGGAGGGCTGTGCAATGTCGCCAGCCTCACTTTCTCTTCTTGAGTCATCTGGATCCAGTGAGGAGATATTCATCAGGATGACTGAATATGGCCCAGAATGCAATGGGAGACCTTGGCCTTTTGGGCTAAGCTCTATTCAGCTACTCACTTAGAGTGAGGTGACACCCATTCAGTGAATAGGCCTCTTTAAGAAGTGGTCGGGGAATGACCTCTTTAAAATATTGCAAGTAGCTAGAAAGAAACTCAAATAGCAGAGAAGCACAATCAGGATTACATAGGACTTAGAAGGTGCAATATTAAAGGACTGCAGGTATTGAAAATGATATTCTGGAAGGTAAAATAACTAAGACTACAAACAAGAATCACCTACATGACAAAGTTTTGTACTCAAAAAAAAAGTTGGTTATTCAATGAAATAGGAGAATTTCAAGCTTCCATTAGGAGAATAATTTATTATTTATTTCAAACATTATTTTCTTTTTAAATATTGAGCTCCAAATTGTTTCCCACCCTCCAACCTGTCCCCTACCCACTGGTAAGGCAAGCAATATGATATCAATCATAAATCTGAAATCATGCAATACATATTTTCAGATAGCCATATTCAAAATTAAACAGGAAAAACAAAGAAGGTGAGAAAATTATACTTCAATTTGCACTCTCTGGAGGTGGATAGCATTTTTCCATCTTGAGTTCTTTGGAGTTGTCTTGGATCATGACTTTCACAGTTGATCATCATTACAACATTACTGTTACTGTTCACAGTGATCTCCCAGTTCTTCTCACTTCACTTTGCATCAGTTAACATAGCTTTTGCCATCTTTTTTTCTGAAACCACCCTTCTTTTCATTTCTTATAATAATAGAGTATTGCATTACAATCAAATGCTGCAACTTTTTCAGTCATTTCCCAATTGATGGGTATCACTTCAATATCCAATTGTGTGCCACCACAAAAAGACCTGTTAGTAATATTTCTCTGTGTGTATGTTTGATGTCTTTGGGATTGTATAGAGACATTGTTGGGTCAAGGGGTACACCTAGTTTTAAGCCCTTTGGGCATAGTTCCAGACTGTTTTCCAGCATGATTGGACCAGTTCACAACTTTACTAGCAGTTCATTGGTGTACCTATTTTTCCCTCATCCCCTGCAGCATTTCTAACAGATGGTACTTCAGAATTGTTTTTAATTGGCATTTCGCTAATCAGCAGTGATTTAGAGCATTTTTATATGACTATAGATAGCTTTGATTTCTTTTGAAAATTGCCTGCTCATACTAGTGCTCCTTCTCACCCCTGGGCCACCACTCAGGGCTGAGATTCAGATCAGCCACTTAGTTCCCCCAGGAGTTTTAGGTGGAGGGCTCCAAAAATGGACACTCCCTATGCAATGGCTGCTGCCAGCAATCCAGACCACATTCACTTCTCCTGGATGAAAGAGCTTTCTCACTGACCTTTGAAGTTTTCTTTTGCGTTTGTAGGTTGAGTAATCCTGAAATTACTGTTGCTGGTGGCTCCCTGAAACTTGTTCTGGGTCCTCTCCCTGCTGCACTGTGCGACTCACACTGAGCTGCACTCCACTCCACACCCAGTGCAACTGACCTTTCCTGTCGACCTTCCAGGCTGCTTTGGACTGGAAATCTCTCTCACTCTGTTGTTTTGTGATTTTTGCTGTTCCAGAATTTGCTTAGAGTCATTTTTACAGATATTTTATGGGCTACGGGGGAGAGCTTTCACAGGTCCATCCTTCTACTCTGCAATCTTGGCTCTGCCCCCCAATTCTGCTTTTTAAGGTGCTATTTCTTCTGTATTTTCTCTGCCTCTTTTACCAAGCTGTTAATTCTCTTTTCATAAGTTTCTTGCATCACTCCCATTTCTTTTCCTAATTTCTCCTTTAACACTCTTTTCTCTATCATTAACTCTTTCAGGCATTACTGTTGAGTTTGGATCTAATTAGCATTTTTCATTGAGGCTTTTTTTAGTAGTTGTTTTCAAATTGTTGTCTTTTTATGGGTTTATGTCTTAGTCTTCCCTTTCATCATAGTACCTTTTTTATGAACAATTTTTTTTGTTTTTCTTTGCTCATTTTCTCAGTCTATTTCTTGACTTTGAAATTTATGATAAAGTTGGGCTCTGCTCTCCTGGGTGTGCATGGTCACTCTCTCAAATTTCAGGTGTTTTCATGCTGCTTTTTCTCAGAAAAAGCCGGGGGGGTGCTACAAGTTTTTGGTGCTTCCAAGGTGGTGTGATCCTGGGAGGCATATAGTCACTGCTCTTCTGAATTTCATTAGGATTTTTACCCTCTGAAGCTGCGCACACTAGAACTCCTCTCTGCCTTGGAACTGAGACCAGGGGCCCTGTTCCCTTGTGACCAACTTCCAACACTCCTCTTTGTTTTGGAACTGAAACCCAGAAATGCTTATGGACAATAGAGTTGCAATCAGTGCCAACTATACCCAGTGCCAACAAAGTATCCCTGTAATCTGTTTCTGAACAGTTGTCTGACCAAGCCCTCAATGTCTCTGGGCTGAGAGTTCCTGAAGTTGCTGCTCAATTGTTGGTCCTGGCAATACCTTCACCACACCTCTAGCACAGTGTTACAAACTTCTTTTGTCCGCTTCTTAACTTTTCTTAGACCTGAAACATATCTCACCCTGACTTATAGTTGGCTCTACTGCTACAAAATGTGATATGAGGTACTATTTTAAGTTGTTTAGAGAAGAATGTTGGGAGAGTTCCACTGAGTGGCTATCCTTAATTAAGCTTCTTGACTCCATACCTATTCTCCCTATTTTACACAGATTATTATTGCACTAATCCATTTTTTCATTGACCTATGTACATATACAATTTTCTTAGTTTATATTTTTTTTTGTATAAAATAAAGAATCTATTATATATAGGTACTGGACCTGCAATTTCATTAGTATAGAGTACTCTGAGGTAAGAAAACTCCCTCTACCAATCCAGTTCTACATCTCCTCTAGAATTCATAGCCTTAAAGAGTTTCCTGTGTCTTAGAACATTGAGGGGTTAAGAATTCGGCCAATGTCATACAAGCAGTTATTACCTGAGGTCAGACTTGAATTCAGGTCTTCCTGTCTTCAAAACTGGCTCCTTACTCACAACATTATTCTGCCTTTCTTAAGAATTCAGTAAAGTAACAATTTTTATAACTATACAAAAACAATTTTTTATGTAATTTAAATAGCATAAAGATGTTCAAGGAAATTCGGTTCAACCCACTTATTTTCCAGATGGAGAAACCCAAGGGCAAATGACTTTTCTCATGTCATAAGGATATGAACTGAGCTTCTCTGATTCCAAAGCCAACATTCTTTCCATAGTACCACCACTGTGACTCCTTAAACAAGGAAGAAAGCATAGTTATGGAGAATCTTTACACCTCTGAATAGGAATTCTCTCAATACCTGAACACAGATGCCTAGTTAAGGCATTGGGTGGTTGCCCACCCTTTTCCTCTCAGGTTAAGAGGAACCTAGAACCTCTGACACACCTTCCTCTCTGCCCACATCCTACAGGGAGATAGGAGTCTTCTAACTATGAAATGGCATGCCAGCAAAGAAGGGGCACATGAAGCCAAAATAGATTGCTATCTAAGGTCGCATGATCTTGTACCATTTTCCAAAGGGATTCACCTCACAATATGGAAAATTCTCCCCTATAGAGTGTGGCCTTTGAATACAAAACACCTCTGCCTTCCAATCCTTAGTAAGTAAACAGAAATATTCCTCAAGAGAAACTAGACATAAAATTTGTTTTTTGAAAATCATTTTATGGAAGAGGGGGAAGGAGGAAGGCTTGCTGTGCAGAGGTGCAGCCCAAGAGGA
The DNA here is from genome assembly GCA_028658325.1 of Potorous gilbertii. NCBI lineage: Eukaryota > Metazoa > Chordata > Mammalia > Diprotodontia > Potoroidae > Potorous > Potorous gilbertii. The sequence goes on along the minus strand of JAQQSK010014256.1, from coordinate 5,175 downwards.
GAGGGGAATCCATGGCCCCTTATAGTCCCCACATTCCCTTGCCACTGGGGTGGCACAGGGCTGAGCTCTAGAAACCCACCCCAGGGTGGTGGGAGTGATTTGTGGAGCACTTGCACCAAAGCTGACACCCAAGAGCCACAGCTGATACCCAGAGGGAGCTGGCCCTCGGGGGTTGAGGGGATGGGGAGAGACCATGGCGCTCTACTCCTCCCACTTCTCCTCCTCTTCCTGCGCCCACCCCCTTGGAAGGATCCCTTGCCTGCCTCCCTGGGAGCCCACAAAGTAGGAGCTGGAACTGCCACCGCCACCACCTCACTGGGAGAAGACCATATGAATGAGGCTCAGAGCCTCAGGTCTTTGAAGAAGCAGTATGTTCATCTACACGTGGAAAAAGTGGATTCTCCCTGTCCTCCATTACTTTCTGGGTTCAACTAACAGTCCTTAGAGGTATTGCTTTAGGCAAAAAATAATTGGGGCAAGTCAAGATGATGGAGTAGAAGGATGCACCCTTAGAAGCTCTCCTCCCACAACCCATAAAATACCTGTAAAAAATGACTCTAAATAAATACTAGAGCAGGAGAAGCCACAAAACGACAGAAAGAAAGAGATGTCTAGCCCAAGGCAACCTGGAAGGCTGACTGGAAAGATCTATTGCACTGGGTGTGAAACAGAGCATAGCCCAGCGTGGGCCACACAGCACAGCAGGGACAGGAATGGAGCGGTCTTCAAGGTGCCACCAACAGTATCTGCAGATCCCAGATTCTTCAACTCACAAATGCCAAAGACAGCTTTAGAGGTCAATGAGAAAGCTCTTTCACTTGAGTGAGAAGGGAACACAGCAGTCTAGCCCTGGTCCCAAGGAGTGGCATCTTCCATTGTTGGAGGTCTGGCCTAAAGTCCCTGGGGGAATTGAGCAGATGATCTGGATCTCAGCCCTGAGTGACTGCCCAAGGGATGAGGAGAAGTGCTGGCGTGGTGGAGCTTGTGGAGGCTCTGGAGAGGATATACTTTTCACAGACCAGAGCATGGGCCAGGAGAGGAATAAAGTCCTCTCCCTTGATTGTGCCACCTTGGAGGAACTGAGAACTCACCAGTCCCCAGAGTATACCCTCCCCTTAAAAAAGAACGCAAAAATCGAATGAATGGCAGGGGACATTCCCCAAAGAGGGAAAAAGAATAAGACAATAAAAGGTTACTTTCTTGGTGAGCAGATATTTACTTCCATCCTTTCAGATGAGGAAGAGCAATGCATGCCATCAGAGAAAGACCTAGGGGGTCAGTGCCTCTGCATCCTAAACCTTCAAAGTAGATGTGCAGTGGTCTCAGGCCATGGAAGAGCTCAAAAAGGATTTTGAAAATCAAGTAAGACAGGTGGAGGAAAGGTTGGGAGGAGAAATGAGAGTTATGCAAGAAAATCATGAAAAGCGAGTCCACACCTTGCTAAAGGAGACTCAAAAAATACTGAAGAAATTAATTAGCACCATTAAAAACAGACTAACTAAAATGGCAAAAGAAATCCAAAAAGTCAATGAGGAGAAGAATGCTTTAAAGAGCAGAATTAGCCAAATGGAAAAGGAGGTTCAAAAGCTCACTAACGAAAGTAGTTCTCTAAAAATGAGAGAGAAGCAGATGGAAGCTAATGACTTTATGAAAACCAAGAAATTACAAACGAAATCATAAGAATGAAAAAAATAGAAGATAATGTGAAACACCTCATTGGATAAACAACTGACCTGGAAAATAGATCCAGGAGAGACAATTTTAAAATTATGGGACTATCTGAAAGCCATTATCAAAAAAAGAGCCTAGACATAATCTTTCAAGGAATTACCAAGGACAACTGCTCTGATATTCTGGAACGACAGGGTAAAATAAATGTTGAGAGAATCCACCAATCACCTCTTGAAAGAGATCCAAAAAGAGAAACTCCTAGGAATATTGTAGCCAAATTCCAGAGTTCCCAGGTCAAGGAGAAAATATTGCAAGCAACTAGAAAGAAACAATTTGAGTATTGTGGAAATACAATCAGGATAACACAAGATCTGACAACTTCTACATTAAGGGATCATAGGGCTTGGAATATGATATTCCAGAAGTCAAAGGAACTAGGACTAAAATCAAGAATGATGTACCCAGTAAAACTGAGTATACTACTTCAAGGGAAAAAATGGTCATTCAATGAAATAGAAGACTTTCAAGCTTTCTTGATGTAAACACCAGAGCTGAATAGAAAACTTCACTTTCAAGCACAAGAATCAAGAGAAGCACAAAAAGGTAAACAGAAAGAGAATTCATAAGGGACTTACTAAAGCTGAACTGTTTGCATTCTTACATGGAATGATAATATTTTTTACTCTTGAAACTTTTCTCAGTATTTGGGTAGTTGGAAGTATTATACACAAATATATGGACAGAGGGCACAGGGTGAATTTAACAGGAAGGGATGATATCTAAATAAATAAAATTAAGGGATGAGAGAGGAATATATTGAGAGAAGAAAGGGAGAAATGGAATGGGGCAAATTATCTCTCACAGAAATGGTAAGAAAATGCTTTTTCAATGAAGGGGAAAAGGGGGAGGTGAGAGGGAAAAAGTGAAGCTTATTCTCATCACATTTGGACTAAGGAGGGAATAACATGCACATTCAATTTGGTATGAAAATCTATCTTACACTACAGGAAAGTAGGGGAGAAAGGGATAAGTGGGGTGTGATGGTGATGATAGAAGGGAGGGCAAATGAGAGAAGGGGAGTAATTAGCAGTAAACACTTTTGGGGAGGGATAAGGTCAAAAGAGAGAATAGAATAAATGGGGGGAGCAAGAAAGGGTGGAAGGAAATATAGGTAGTCTTTCACAACATGACTATTGCAGAAGTCTTTAGCAAAACTTCACATATATAGCTTATATTGAATTGTTTGCCTTTTCAGTGGGGATGGGTGAGGAGGGAGGAAGGGAGAGAAGTAAGAATTTGAAGTTTTAGGAAAGAATGTTGAGCACTGTTTTTGCATATACCTGGGAAATAAGAAATACAGGTAATGGGGTATAGAAATATATCTTGCCCTACAAGAGAAGAGAGAAGATGAGGATAAGGGAAGGGAGGGGTTGATAGAGGGGAGAGTAGATTAGGGAAAGGGGTAATCAGAATGCATGGTGTTTGGGGCTAGGGGTAGGAGAAAGGTGGAGAAAAAAACTGGAACCCAATATCTTGTGGAAATAAATGTTGAAAACTAAAAATAAATAAATTAGAATAAAAAGAATTCCTATCTCAAAAGAAAAGAATAATTAAACGTTTGAGAATATGTACAGTGTTTATTTATAGTTACATGAGGAGGCTATGAATTTAGATTGCTACTGAGTAGTTTGACTTGATAACATCATTTCTTCAATAAAAGGATTATGGATAGTTAAAAAAAAATATTTTATGCCTATGACCTTCAGATCTTTACATCCAGCCCCAGTTTCTCCCCTCAGCTTCAGTATTAAATTACCAAATTATCTCCTGGGAATTTCAAACTACATGCGTTAGAGAAACATGTAGGGCTAGGAATATGATACTCCAGAAGTCAAAGGAACTAGGAATAAAACCAAGAATCGCCTACCTACAATGAACATGGTGTTCGTTGATCTCCAAGGGATCCATGGATAGATTTCTGGCTAACTATGGACGGAAGAAAGTTATATCTTTATTTCCTTATATTTCCTTTTCAATCGCATGCATTTTATGAATTTAAAACCATTTTTCTGAGAGGAGGTGGGGGCAGGGAAGAGCTGCTGCTGGATTCATTTGGAGATCAGATATAAATTAACATATCTCAATGAAACCCTACAAATGAGTATAATTATTGGAGATGATACTTTTCTCTTTGAGAGTGACTGATGGGAATGGAGTAGAAAGCAAGGAGATTTTATGAATCTAAATCAGTAGCTTAATGGTACTGAATAGAAAAAACATCCTAGATAAGAAAAGATATTTTAAGCTTGCAACTTCTGAGGTTCAAACAGAAGAAAGAGGAAGTGATGAGTTTCTTTGGAGGAAATCTTAACAAAGTTAGCTGGGATGGAGGGAAATCATATGACAGAAGGTTTAACTGATGTCTTGGCAAGCAAGTTCTATATGGGAAATTTTTAAAAATTGGAATGGCCTTTGAATCCCTTTACTTTGCAGTCAGTGATTGAATAAACCTTGTTCTAAAAATGCTACAATGTTCTCCAAGAGCAACAGGTTTCCCGCTAAATATTACTTTGAACTTAACAGGGTGGAGACACCCTTCTCAGAGAGATAAAAATATATATTTATAAAAGGATATAATCAGAAAACAACAGGCATTTATTTCTTTGAACTCAACAGAGATAAAAGAAAAAACCCAGGATTTATAATCTAATTAAGCCCTTTTCTAGGTCATTGCAGGGAAGAACAAGAATTTAGTAATTAATCACTTTGTTCATCTCATCCTCAGCCAGGCAGGGGTTTTTGCACTATCCACGTAGGATGTGGGCAATACTGGGTAGAGATGGTAAGGTTAGGGAAACTGGAAAAAGCTCGCAGGAGGTAATACAGACCCAAAACAGCAGAGACGGGTTATTGAATTGATGTTGGAAATGTGATTTGAAGTCTGTAGGGTAAATCCGTGATTGACTCAGAGGATCCTATAGCTGGAGCTTTGAAGAAAATTTGGAGACCATCTAATCCATGACACTCATTGTGTAAAAACTTGCCAAAAATAACATAGACAATAAGCTTAAGAAATGGGATTTTAATAGGGTTTCTGTGACTCTAAAACCTCATTTCTTTTATTTTTTTAATTCAATCTTTCACTATAAAATGTTTATTTTCTCACTCTTCGATTTCTCTCCCATTGAAAAAGAAAGTAAACTTTTGTAACAAATATGCATAGTCAAGCAAAACACATCCCCACATTTCCAAGTCCAAAAATATGTTGTCTCATTCTGCATCTTGATTCTATCACCTCTGTTAGATCCTCTAATCAGAGTTGTAGAGTCTTTCTTTTAAGTTAATTGTTTTAACAAAGTTGCTACTTCTGCTGCTTACTTAATCTGCTTACTTCACTTTGCTTCATTTCATACAAGTCTTCCTATATTCCTCTGAAACACCCCATTTCATTATTTCTTGTGACATAATATTCCATCACATTCAGATGCCATGATTTATTTAGCC
>JAQQSK010014255.1:0-11189 GCA_028658325.1 Potorous gilbertii | reverse complement strand
ATAATAGAAGCTCACATTTATATAGTGTTTTAGTATTTACAAAGCGCTTTATACATATTGTCACATTTAACCTTCAGGACCACCCTGTGTGGTAGGTGGCATTCCTACTTCACTGAGGAAACTGAGACTGAGAGAGTTGCAGTGAGTTGTGCAGAATCATAGAGCTAGGAAGTGTGTGTGTGTGTGTGTGTGTGTGTGTGTGTGTGTGTGTGTATGTCTCTGTGGGGGGGGGCAGGTAGGAGAGAGAAGAAGAGTAAGCATAAACTTCAGAAAGACAGCAGTGAGAGATAAGTAGGGAAATAAATTCATGTGCCTGAGAGGACTTGTAGGTCAGGACCACGGGTTTCAAAGTCTTTGGTCTTTTCAGGGAAGAGTTTGCTCTCTATGTTACCTGCTGGGTGGGACTCCTCATTGGGAGCTCTCCATTGTCCAAGTTCATGAAACCCCTTTTATACACCACTTCTGCACTATGTGACGACTGTGAAGCACTACTAGTGAACCAGCAGCATTCCACTCTTTTTGTAACAAGCAGTTACGTTCAACCAAGGGTTTACAGAGCTATGCAATCATACTGTCTGGGCCCATTATCCCCTCTCCAGCTAGAGAAGGAAGTACAGGATAATTTAGATGAAACAGTCTTTAAATAAAAGGTTTCCACTCTCTCAAGCTTCAAATGGTGCTAAAGAACAAGGCAGATAAAACCAGATAGTTCATTACCAATGAAAATGGATTGACTTTTCCTCCAATCAACTCTCGACATTAGAGTTTTTCTCTAATCAGTTCCCAGAAGCAAGGAACATCTTCTCCTCTCTGCCCCCTCCCCACCTCACCCCATTCTTACATATGCAGTGTAGACTCTAAGTTATTTTTTCAGCTCTCAATTTAGTTGTATTTTTCTTTGCCTCAGTCTTTTCCCCACTTATTCTGGTTTTTGGACTCTTTTCTTCTAACTGACTGTTCTCAAAGTTAGCATTTATTTAGGCTTGTTCATCCTACTTCAGAGCAATGGGCTTCCTGGCATGAAATGATTTGCATTTTCCTAATGATTAAACATGTCAAAACCCACATTTCTGTCAAGCATGAAACAGATAATTGTTATTCACTCATTCTTTTTATTTATTTATTTTTATTTTATTTTATTTTTAACGTTCTACAATCACTACCATAAAACTTAGATTTTCCCTCCCACCTACCCTCTACCACCCTCTTCCCTCCCCAAGACGGCATACAATTCTATATAGAATCTACACATACTTTCTTATTGAATATGTTTTCACTATAGTCATGCTATGTAGACTAAAATAAATGGAAGAAATTATATAACAAATAAAATCATAATATACACACACACACACAAATGATCTGCTACATTCTGCATATGAATTCCATAGCTCTTTCTTGGTTGTGGAAGCCATTTTGCCTTAAAAGACCATCAGGAATTTTTTAAGTTTTTGCGTTGTTACGAAGTTCCAAGTCTACCAGAAAAAACTCTCACACATTGTGGTCATTGCTGTGCACAAAGTTCTCCTGGTTCTGCTCCTTTCAATCAGCATCAGATCATATAAGTCCTTCCAGGTCTCTCTGAAGTCTTCTTGCTCATCATTTCTTATGGTGCAATAGCACTCCATTCATATACCATGATTTATTCAGCCATTCCCCAATTGATGGGCATCCCCTTGATTTCCAGTTTTTGGCAACTACAAAGAGAGCTGCTATAAATATTTTTGTACATGTGGGATCCATTCCCGTTTTTATGATTTCCTGGGGATACAGTCCTAGAAGCAATATTGCTGGGTCAAAGGGTATGCACATTTTTGTAGCTCTTTGGGCACAGTTCCAAATTGCTCTCCAGAATGGTTGGATGAGCTCACAGCTCCACCAACAATGAATGTGTTCCAACTCTCCCACATCCTCTCCAAAATCTATCATTTTCCTGTTTTGTCATGTTTGCCAATCCAGTTGGTGTGATGTGGTACCTCAGAGTTGTTTTAATTTGCATCTCTCTAACCAAAAGTGGTTTAGAGCATTTTCTCATATGATTATAGATATCTTTAATTTCTTCCTCTGAAAATTGCCTGTTCATATCTTTTGATCATTTATCAATTGGGGAATGACTTGTATTGTTGTACATTTGACTCACTTCTCTATATATTCTAGAAATGAGGCCTTTATCCCTGAGATTAGCTGTAAAAATTCTATATTCACTCATTCAAAACAGTTTTTTGCTGTTATTTTGCACTAATAAAAAGAAAAGTCCTAAAATAAGTCTATTTAGATTAATTACTGGGAAATATTGCTCTGTAGCCCTCTTTATGCCCCTCTATGCTCTTACCCTTTAATTGTTTTCAAATAGGTCCCCTCATTACATTTATATAAGGACCTTCCCGCCCCAGCTCCCTTTGGTCCTGCTTTTCCAACATGAATGCCCATTTTTGGCCTTTTAGACAAAGTGTCCTTATAAGAAAGGACCAGTACCTTGCACTGCAATGGGTTGCCTCATTTAAGTGGGAAGCACTCGTCACTCAAGGTATATCAACAGAGTCTACCAGTTATCAGGAGGATTATGAATGTATTTTCAGCATTGAATGGGAACTAGATTTCAGGGACTCCTCAAAATTTTAACTCCCTTTCACTCCCTTTCAACTTCTATATCTTCTGCTTCCTGCTGGCTTCCCTCTAACCTTTTCATTTTAAGAATGTAAACCCTCTATCCTGGCAAATCTCTTCATCCATCCAACTCCATGTCTTTTAGTTTTTCTTCAGACAATGACTTCTCAGAGCGGTAATAGGATGTCAAAATTTCAAGATGTAGTGTTCAAACATGAAGTTGAGACACCTTATTGTCACATGTACTTCAGTTTGGAAGTAGGAAAGAGATGCCAGGTCTCCTTCCATATCTTAAAAGGGCTCTAACACTAGGACACAAACTTTGGTCACACTGAATCACAATTGAGAACCATAGCTTTTGACTTGGCAATGCATCTTTCTGGGCATCTGCAAACTATCTATGGCTCCAGATTTGGGGACACCCCAGAAGCAGAGTATACGTATGATCTTGAGGTGGCCAGGCATAGGGTGAGAACTATTGAAGAGACTAATGCTTTTAGGAACCATTTTCCTTTCAAATGCATCAGACTTGAAAATTGCATACTTCTATGCCCAAGTTTTCTTCTAAACTTTGCAGACCATGGAAATAAAGCTTCAAAGGAGCTTTTTTCAAAGGAAATTTTTTCTAAACCCCTCTAAACCCTATATATAAACACTTCATCTCAAAATCATTAACTTCTGGTATCCATTTAGTATCAGTTTTGTGCAAAGTCTTTTAAATTTGTTGTCAAAACTTTTGATATCATCTATATGGGAATTCCTGGTATAAAAACAACTTCCGTTGATTCAGATACCTGTCTGTAGTTTTAAATCTGACAGCATTGCCTGGGGATACTGGGAACATAAACCATTTGACCAGGGTAGGACATCAAGTATGTGTCAGAGGCGGATCCTGAACCTCTCACCCCAATGCCAGCCTTTTTTCCAATCTGCTGCTATTGCTTGTGGGTAAGATACTATGCTATAGGAAGGAAATAGGTTGTTCTTATTTAAAAAGCACTTATAATCTTGGGAAATTGTAACAATGTAAGGGAACACATGTTAATTTTTAGTTTGATATTAACCTAGTATAAATAACTCATTCAAAAAATAATTTTCATTTCATTTTTATTCTGAATTTAAACTCCAAATTGGATATCTACTGCAAGTCATTCTACAGAGAAGGAAATTGGGGCCAACAAAGGGGAAACTAGCTTAACTGAGGTTACATAGACAATAAGGAATAGAGCTGCCAAGGTTTTATAATTTCAGAATCCAAGGGCTTTCCCCTGTGTCTGGGAGAGTCATTAAAATGATTAACTAGATGGATAACTCATACTAGCTGAAAGAATCACCAAGGTCTGTGTTGTTGGGAGAGTCTTCCCATAAGTGGTAGCATTTGAACTAGGTATTGAGGGGAATCATTGTATATAATCAAGGAGGAGAGGGGTAGGTAGTACAGGCATGGGGACAGCTGGCATGCTCAGGAGACTGAGGATCATTTTGTAAGTTTCATAACATATAAATGAACTAAGGGATTCCATGTATTTTTTTCCTTGATAGATTCTCTTATTAACTATAGTAATCCTATGGTTCCTTCATTGCTATCTTTCTATTTGCATTGCATTGGTGGAGGAGGATTCTTCCCAGAAGGGAATCCCATGCAGTGTGGGGATTTCTCTGCCTTTGACTGGAATGGCTATGGAACTCATGTTGGCTATAGCAGCAGTCAGGAGATAACAGAAGCTGCTGTGCTCCTGTTCTACAGATGACAACTGTGCCATTCTAGAACCAAATGTTGGCAGATTCAGAAATGGGTAGCCTCCCTTAAGAACTGACATGACATGATTTCTCTGGGCATGGAGTTTAAAGAGAATAATAAATCCCATTAAATCATGACTCTTTATTCCTGTGATCTTTGTCAAATGTCTTAGCCTCTCTGGGTCTTCTTTTCCTTAGGTATACAGTGAGGGAATTGGAATAGATGTCCTCAGAGATCCCTTCTACCTCTAGACCTATGATCCTATGATGATGACTGGTTACCCCAAATCCTTTGACTCTTCTTCATACAGCACTTTTACTAGCTAGGTAGCAGATAGATTGTGCAGTGGCTAGAGCAATGGCCTCAATTTGGGGAGAACCGAGTTCAAATATGGCCCTTGATGCCAACTAGCCATGTAATACGAGTATTTGGTGAATTTCCTTAGTGGTTCAGCCGTTTAGTGATAAAAACTAGAAGGAGCCAGAGAACCAGATTTTATCATACTCAGCATGTGGCATACGGACTAGCAGTTAATAGGAATGTGTATCATTCATAATTCAGCTAGCAGTATTTATACTTTACATGAGACTAAGCAAAAGTGTCCTTCTTAAGAAGGATATACATCATTAGCTACAGGAGATAGTTAAGGGATGTGTCCTTGTTAGTACACTTACTTTCACTAAAATATAAGGGAACTAACTGGTAGGCTAGGTAAGGGAGGCAGACATTCCAGAGACTAGAAACCTCCCTTACACACATACAAAAAAAGCAATTACTATTTTTTTACCAATTAGGGAAGAAAAATGGCATTGAAGGGAACCAGGTGTTACAATGTATCTTGCAGTTAATGAATCTGTCTCATACAGCAAAATTTACTTTCAAGGAAAGTTAGTCCAGACATTTTCTTGTTATCACTGGGTAAGTTCCCTTAACTTCTATCTATCTCAGTTTCCTCAGCTGTAAAATAAGAATGGTAATTACCCCTACCATAGTGCTCTAGAGTGAGGATCAAATGAAGTATTTGTAAAGTTCTTAGCTACGTGCCTGGCACCTTGTAGGTGCTTAATATATGTTTGTTTCCTGCTTTCCAGGGTACCACACATCTGCCCTAATTTTTAGAAGATTTGGAGACCAACTAGACAAAGTGTTTGTGTACAAGTAGTAATTTAAATTATAAGGCTGTATTATTATATATGATTATATATACTTAGATTATTAGATACTGTACAGAATGAGAAAGGAAATGGTACAAGTCAATTTCATGATGGTCTAACCAGATCTGGTACGTCATATTTTGCTGTATGCCATGTTTTAGTAAGGGTGTTAACAAATGGAAACATATACAGAGCAGGCTAAGGAGAATAATAAAGGATCAAGGAAACACAGGATCATAGATTTAGAGTTAGAAGGGCACACCGAACACTTCATTTTTATCTTGACTTCTTGTCTCTTAACAATTCTCTATTTTCCCAAATGATTTTCCCAACCCTGGCCTCTTTTATACACTTAACTTAGTATACTTCTTCCATTGTTCATAAGGTCATAAAATTTTAGGATGGAAAGGGACTTTAGGCATCATGTAGTTCAACTCCCTCAAATTCTAGAAAGGAAACCAAAGTCTAGAAAGATGAAACTGATCTCCCAAGGTAACATCATTATAGGATATATTGACAAATGTTTAACAACTCGCTCTAAAAAAATGCACATCATACACTTTAAATTTGTGTTATTGACATTTTTCTCCATCACTTTATTAAGTCCAGAAACCAATAGAATAATAAATCAAGCCCTGATTTGTAACACTTGCAAATCTCCCAGTTGTAACTACTCACCAGGGAAAATTTAACAACTGACTCTTTGAGCTGCCTCCAGCATGCCACTCTAAGTTGTGTCAGATCTGGGACATAAACATAGATCTTCTGAGTTCAGGTGAAGTGTTGTTTTGACTCCATCATGATTTGTCCTTTCATTTTTGCTAGTCTTCCACTTTGTATTTCTTTCCCTGATATTCCTCAATCATGGGTAGCCCTTATCATTTGATAAGGGCATTTTGTTCCGCTTTTTTTCTTTAAAAAAAAAACATAATTTATTTATTTTCAGTTTTCAGCATTCAGTCCCACATTTTGAGTTCCAAAATTTCTCCCCATTTCTCCCCACTTCCGCTCCAGGACAACATACACTCTACCAACCCTTCCCATAATCTGTCCTTCCTTCTCTCATACCCCTTCTCCCATCCTTCTCCACTCTATTCCTATAGCCTTAGATTGATTTCTATGTACCATTGCCTATGACTCATTTCCAAGTTGCAAGCAAAAACAATTTTTAGCATTCATTTTTAAAGCTTTGAGTTCCACATTCTCTCCTTTCCTCCCTCCCCACTCACCCTCATTGAATAAGTAAGCAATTCAATATAGTTCATACATGTGGAGTCATGTAAAACACTTCCATAACATCCATGTTTCAAAAGACTAACCACATTTCCCTGTATCCTGTCTTGTCTTGAATTTCTTCCATCCTCTCTCTTGACCTGTCCCTCCACAATAGTGTTGGTTTCTGCTTACCCCTTCCCCCAATCTGCCTTCCCTTCTATTGTCCTCCCTCTCCTATCCCTTTCCCCCTTCCCTTCCTGCAGGGTAAGATAGATTTCCATACCCAATTCAGTCTGTGTTATTCCCTCCTTAAGCCAAATCCAATGAGAGCAAGGCTCGCTTACTCCCTTTCACTCCCCCACTCTTCCCCTCCATTGTAAAACTCTTGATTCTTTTATGTTGAGATGATTTGTTCCATTCTATCTTTCGCTTTCTCTCTCTTCCACTACATTCCTCTCAATAGTTAATTTTATTTTTTAGGTATCCTCCCTTCATATCACTCTGTGCCCTCTCTCCCTCTCTCTCTCTCTCTCTCTCTCTCTCTGTTTGTCTGTCTGTCTGCCTTTCTGTCTGTCTATTTATCTGTCCACATATGCATATACATACCTACATACATATAATATACACATACACATATATGTATAGATGCATATATACACATACATATATATATATATATATATATATATATATATATATATATATCCATATGCTAGTATTGATTGGGGTCCTTTCCACCAAATAATCTGTTTATAAAATTCACTTGGAAGAACAAAAAGTCAAGAATATTGATTCAAGGGAATCAAGGAAGGAAAAAATGTGAAGGAAGGAAGCCCAGCAGGACCCGATTTCAATTTATATTACTAAGTGATGATCATCAAAACAGTTAGGTCCCCAATATACAGGAATAAATATCCATAGCCATCTAGTGCTTGATAAGCCCAAAGATCCAGTTTGGGGAGGGAGGTGGCAAAATCTTAGTAATGTCAAAAATTGCTGGGAAAACTTGAAAGTACTTTGGCAAAAACTAGAATAGACCAGCATCTCAGTGTATGTACCAAAATTATATATGTCTGTAATATGTAATATATCAAAATGGATCAATTATTTAGTCCTAATGGATGATATCATAAGTAAATTTGGAGAGCATGGAAAAAAATGTACCGGTTAGATCTATGGATAAGGGAAGAGTTAATGACCAACCAAGAGATAGAGTGGATCATGAAAGTAAAATGGATAATTTTGATTATGTGAAATTAAAGAGTTTTTGAACAAAGGAAATCAAGGTAGCAACAACTGAAAAGAAAGCAAGAAAGTTGGGGAACATTTAAAAGTTTCTTTGATAAAGACCTCATTCTACTGCATCCTGAGTTCTAATAGGTTTGATCCTATGAAAATCCTTTGAAGTTTCTATTTTTACCTACTGCCTCCTCTACCTGCCATATGCTATTTAACATAAAAGAAAACCCCAAGGGCAGACAGTTTTTGGCTTCCCCTCAAGACCATACTAGTTCCCCTAGAGTGGATCTTTGGGACAGATGCCTGTCAAAGGAGACTAGAGATGTTAGACAGAGTCATATCTGGGAAGCCCAGAGTCAACTCTCTTCATTGACAAGTTTCCAAGTGATGGGGAGCCGCAGAGCTCCATAAAAAGCCTCAGTTTTTCCACACCCAACAAAGGCTAAACCTCACTCAGAAGAGGGAAAAGCAGAAAACACTTCTCTCTTTGAAGCTGTGAAGGAACTAGCTAAGAAGGGTGGAGGTATCTGGGCTCAGGTACTGGAAGGATACAGATGGTGAAGGCCTAGGTTTCAGGTCTGGCTTTGCTCTAGGGTAAAAGAGAGTCTGAGGCAGAGGGCCCAGGCAGGGATATACTGGAGACACTTACAATAACTTCCAGTTCATTTGTACCTTGGAAATCTGCAAACACCAAAACTCAGAGATTGATTTATTGTTTTGTTGATTGTGTAGACTTGTAAAAGTGTTAGAGAAAATGTGAATAAGGCAGACTAAACTTAAAAGTATGTCTGGCGTATGTAATATAAACATTATATTATGTATTGCAGACATAATTTTCAGTATGTGTATTATGCAGAAACATAGAGACATGCACATATATTCCCTGAGAGCTTGTTGTTACACATTTATCAGCACATTTGTAGTATGGACCAGAATGGGAGGCCAAGGCCCTTCCTTGCTCAGGACTTGCTAGCCTGGGGTCAGAGCTTAAGGGAGTAGTTTGGGATATGGGAGATAATGGTCTCTGGCCTTTCTTTGCAGTGACAAATATTTGTATTTAGAAAGAAAATGATCTGGCTTTGTACATCCCTGTTTCTGATGTTGGTGACCAAAAAGAGCAGTGCTGGTAAGTCAAATTTTCTGCTTGTAAATTCTCCTCTTCCCGCCATGGTGTGTTCATTGAAATCATTAGAGAGACAAGGAACTGGAACTATGCTATGGGTGACAGCAAGAGTTTCTTATCAGCACAGTCCCCATTGTCTGTATTATGCTTGAGACATCTAATTTCTGATTTTGCGTTAAGTTGGAGTGGGAGGAAATGGATGTACCAATCCACAAGTATGCAAAGTATTGTATGTGACCCTTGTTACAGGAGAGAAATTTGACTTTTCTCACTACCTGACATTTATTAAGACTTCATGGGACTGGATGCCATACTAAGTGAATTAGAAATGAGGGTGATCTCAGATCTCCTTCAGGTGACAGATGAAAGAACAAGGACAGATGAAACCAGTACCTTCTGTTGTGGTGGGAACTTGCAGTTTGTAACAAGAAACTGAAAGCATTCTCTGCATGTTTTTGAGACTCAGGTCTCCCTCTGACCTTACATAAGATCTGTGCTTCTTCTTCTGGATTCGTACCTCGAAGCTGCAAGGAAATCAAAGAAAGATGTCCAGAGTCAAATGGTAAGTGAAGACAGGTCGGATAACCCCGGGTTGAATGGGTCCTCAATAGTGTAAGGTAAACCACACTTTAGCCCACCTCAGTAAAACTGTGACAACCAAATGTTTGCCTGAGAGACAAGTGCTAGATGAGCTTCAGCAGACTGAAGCCAGTGATGCCAGAACCTGCTTGATTCTCATGGTTTTTTTCCATTTTATTTGCCTCCACAATCTCCCATCCATTTGGCCTCTCTTTCTTGACTATTCTCATTCTTATTGCTGAGTAGTTTGCGTCATATCAAACTCTTTGTGTTCTTATTTTGTGTTTTCTTGGCAAGGGCACTAGAGAGATTTGCCATTTTCTCCTCCAACTCATTTTATAGATGAGGAAACTGGGGATTAAGTGACTTGCCCAGGTTCACACAGTTAAGTAAGTGTCTGAGACCAGATCTGAACTCAGGAAGAGGAGTCTTCCTGACTTCTGGCATGAGTTTCTATCTGTTGTGTCCCCTAACTGCCCCTTGGCTGCTCCAGAGCCATGAATTTGGAAAGGGGAAGGTATAGTGCCAATGTGATATTCACAGCACCTAAGGCATTCATGAATATGCTGGCACAATTCTGAATGGAGAAATACAGCAAACTCTCCACTTGTAAGATAGACTCAAAATATTTATTCAAATACCAGAAAGTCAAATCCATCATAGTTACAAAGAAATCTATACACGATAACAGTGCAGAGGGTAGCATCGTTCCCAAGCTTTCCTTCTCTTGGGCTTCTCACAAACCAGCTCCCTTAAACAAAATGCTTTTTTCTCACTCATAACCAGCAGCCTGCTCACCTGTGTCCTTCCCAGCTCTGAGTGGTCTCTGGCTACCTTCCTCTCGGCTCTGTTCCAGCTCTGCCTCTTCCTGTTTCACCCTTTCAGCAAACTCCTTCCATCAGAGACTCAAGTGACTCACACTTCCGTGACTCAGGCATAGGCCTACTAATATATTGGAAAGGTCTCCCCACTTAAATTACCATTATGGAGGGGCACCATTCCTTCTCTGTCCTGTGCTCCACCCAGGAACATCATTCCAGGATAGAGCCTTTCAGGTTAGGGTCCTTTGAATAAAGCTAAGTGGGCAGAGGCTTCAGGGTCAGTGATCCAAAATGGGAGAAAAGCTGGGGAGTCAGTATACCTCATGGGTCTCTGCCTCTCAGGGCGAGTACTAAAAGCTCTGTGGTGTTGAACTTCACATTTACATGATCTCAAGTGCTTGGTCAGGCCTGCAAATCACTAATATTATTCAATCCATTCTTCTTTGACTTCTACAGGAGTGGGCATGAGAGAATATGTGTGACATAATGGAGAGAATTTTGGACTTAGAGACAATTAATGTAGGTTCAAAGCTTTGTCCTGACACTAATCAGCTGTGTGACTATAATAAGTAGCAATTTCTCTGAGCCTTGGGTTCAAAAGCTGTAGAAAGAGAATAACATATGCATCCTCCATCTCACTGAGCAGTATGTAGGAAAGTTATCTGCAAAGTCTTAAATACATGGGAGTGGTGATGAGGCAGATAATAGTC
>JAQQSK010014254.1:0-11189 GCA_028658325.1 Potorous gilbertii | reverse complement strand
CACAAAATCAAAGAGTTTTAAAAAGATGTATTCCTGTGATTTCTCTAAACCAAAACAACTGCAAATAAAAGGACATGTAATGCATATTTGTACAATGGTTGGAAGTAAAAAGTTGTTTTTTATGGAATTTTAAAGTTTTACCTAAAAATTTGAGGTTTCTGGATAATGCTTCAATGAAAACAAAAATTTAAATGTCTTTATAGGTTCTTAAGGAGGAAAATCAGTTTTCCTTTCTATCTAGAAATAGAAAAGCCCATCCTTTCTATCTAGAATACCTTTCATCTCTTTCAGGCCATAAAATGCTTTGCTGCCAGTGTAATCTCAACAGAAGGAAGTTGGAACAATGACCGTACCAATGCTATTAAACCCCTAAGAGTAGAATAGTATTGTTCTTTTAAAATTCTTGTTATATTACCAAAAGAAATGATTTCTTTTGCTGTTGGTGTTTGGCTTCCAGGCTTTGGTAAGATAGGAAAATAATTTATTTCTCCATCTTTCTGTAGAATTTAAAGCATTTCAGTTTTCTCATGTATTTTCTAAGCATGTGTGTTTGTCCTTCGTTGCCAAAGAAGACCATGCCATCAGAGAAATAATGACTTGTCTTGCACTTGACTTTGTTTCGAGTGAAGGAGGACTGTACAGATCACCAGTCTCACTTCTCCTCCAGAGGCATTTGAATTCAGTGACCAGATATTCATCAGGATGACTGGAGATGACCTAGGATGAGGCAATTGGGGTTAAATGACTTGCCCAAGGTCACACAGCTAGTGAGTGTCAAGTGTCTGAGGTGATATTTGAACTCAGGTCCTCATGACTGCTGCACTCGTGCTCTATCAACTGCACCACCTAGCTGCCCCTTTGACTGATTTTGACTGATTTTCCATGTATGCCTGAGGAGAAGGTAAGGTAACATGAGATTCATCCCAGTTTAATAATCAGTCTTTTTTTATTAATTTGGGAAAGAGCTTCTTTCCTTCCCTTAAGTAACTGATATTTAAGTCTGATCAGTAAAGTCTCTTTGAGTTGTCTGCACAAATTTGTATTTCATCACTGTACCAAGCAGGCATTGTAAGCACCTAAAAATAATTGGGCTTTAAAATTTTTTAAGGACTTTGTATTCTAGACTTCTAGGATTTAAAACTAGGCTTCCTTGATTCAACCTTAATGAATTTGAAATGGTGGATTTTGGTGAATTCCGTTAATATGATACACTTAACACTGATCTCCTTTTCAGTTTCTGATATCATAACATTGCTAATTTTGAACTTACATCGTATATGTTGAAATTACTGTAACTGAACAGAGCATGGGCTTTGGACTTAGGAGTATCTAAGTTCAAATCTGGTCTCAGTTGCTTTCTAGCTGTGTGTATATCATTTTGCCCCCAGTTGCTTCAAAAAAAAAACCTAATAAAAAAAAGAAATAGTTCTTAACTCTTGTCAGGCCTTTTATTTATTTATTTTGGACTGTTCATTTAATTTTAGTTTTTAACATTCATTTCCACAACATTTTGAGTTCCAAATTTTCTCCCCATCTCTCCCCACCACCCCATAACTCCCTGCATTCTGATTACCTTTATCCTCAATATGCCCTCCCTTCTATCACACCCCTCCCTTCCCTTATCCTCATCTTCTCTCTTTTCTCATAGAGCAAGATTGATTTCTGTACCACATTACCTGTATTTCTTATTACCCAGTTGTATGCAGAAACAGTTGTGAAAATTCCTTCCTAAAATTTTTGAGTCCCAACTTATCTCCTTTCCTCCCTCCCCACCCATCCCAGCTGAGGAGGCAAACAACTCAATATAGGCTATATATGTGTAGTTTTGCTAAAGACTTCCATAATAGTCACATTGTGAAAGATTATATTTCCCCTCATTCTGTCCCGCCCCACCATTTACTCTCTTCCTTGTTTTGACCTTATCCCTCCCCAAAAATGGTTTATTTCTAACTACTCCCCTCCTCTCCTTTTCCCTCCTTTCTATCACCAACTCACATCCCACTTATCCCCTTGTCTCCTACTTTCCTGTAAGATAGATTTTCATACCAAATTGAGTGTGCATGTTATTCCCTTCTTAAGCCAAAAGTAAAGAGAGTAAGCTTCACTTTTTCCCTCCCACCTCCTCCCTTTTCTCGTCCATTGAAAAAGCTTTCTGTTGCCTCTTTTACAAGAGATAATTTACCCCATTCCATTTCTATCTTTCTCCTCCCAATAAATTCCTCTCTTACGCCTCTGGGTTTCAGCTCAGAGTTGCAGTCCTGGGGCGAGGAAGAGTGCTGGCTGGCATGGTGGAGCTGGTGGAGGCTCTAGGAAAGGGAATTTTACTTGCAATTCCTGGGCAAAACAATTTTGGTAGCTCCCAGACAAGAGTGAAGTCCAGAAGAGGAGCAAACTCCTCTCCCTTGATTGTGTGAGCTTGGAGGAACTGAGAACTTACAGGTCCCTAGAGTATACCCCTCTCTTGACAAAGGATTCAAAAGTCAACCAAGAATCACCTAGATTTTCATGCCAAATTGTTACTTCTTCCTTAAACCAAATGTGATGAGAGTAAGCTTCACTTTTTCACTCTCACTTCCCCCTTTTCCCTTCTATTTAAAAAGTTTCTCCATGACTTTTTTATATTCCTCTCTCATCCCTTAATTTTATTTTTTTAGATATCATCCCTTCCTATTCAAGCCAGTCTGTGCCCTCTGTCTCTGTCTCTCTCTATATTATATATGCATATATATATATATATATATATATATATGTATATATATACGTGTGTGTGTATGTATATGTTTGTGTAATCCCTCCAACTACCCAAATGCTGAAAAAAGTTTCGAGTTACAAATATTATCTTTCCATGTAGCAATGTAAACAGTTAAACTTTAGTAAATACCTTATGATTTCTCTTTCTTGTTTACATTTTCATGCTTCTCTTGATTCTTGTGCTTGAAAGTCAAATTTTCTATTCAGCTCTGGTCTTTTCATCAAAAATGTTTGAAAGTTCTCTATTTCATTGAATGACTATTTTTTCCCCTGAAGCATTATACTTATTTTTACTGGGTAGGTGATTCTTGATTTTATCCTAGTTCCTTTGACTCCTGGAATGTTGTATTCTGAAACTTTCAATCCTTTTATGTAGAAGCTGCCAGATCCTGTGTTATCTTGATTGTATTTCCACAATATTCGAATTGTTACTTTCTGGCGGCTTGCAATATTTTCTCCAGGGAACTCTGGAATTGGGCTACAATATGCTTAGGAGTTTCTCGTTTTGGATCTCTTTCAGGAGGTGATTGGCGGATTCTTTCAATAGTTATTTTGCGCTCTGATTCTAGAATATCAGGGCAGTTTTCCTTGATAGTTTCATGAAAGATGATGTCTATACTCTTTTTTTGATTATGGCTTTCAATAGTCCCATAATTTTAAAATTATTTCTCCTGGATCTATTTTCCAGGTCAGTTGTTTTTCCAGTGAGGTATTTCACATTGTCAGCCATTTTTTCATTCTTTTGGTTTTGTTTTGTAATTTCTTGGTTTCTCATGAAGTCATTAGATCCATCTGCTCCATTCTAAGTTTTAAAGAACTATTTTTGTTAGTGAGTTTTTGACCCTCTTTTTCCACTTGGCTTGTTCTGGACTTCTTCTCTTCATTGGCTTTTCGGGTCTCCTTTAGCAAGCTGTTTACTCACTTTTCATGATATTCTTGCATCGCTCTCATTTCTCTTCCCAATTTTTCCTCTACTTCTATTATTTGGTTTTCAAAATCCTTTTTGAGCTCTTCCATGACCTGACACCTTAATATATTAATTTTGGAGGTTTTGGATGCAGAACCCTTGACTTTTGTTCTTGCTCTGATGGTATGCATTGTTCTTCCTCATGAAAGAATGGAAGAAAATACCTGCTCACCAAAAAAGTAACCTTATATTGTCTTATTCTCTTTCCTTTTGGGGGACATTTTCCTAGCCATTTACTTGACTTTGGAGTTCTTTATCAAGAGGAGGGTATGGGAACCTGTAAGTACTCAGTTCCTCCAAAATGGCAAAATAAAGGGAGAGTAGTTTATGCCTGTCCTGGCCTGTGCTCTTGTCTTTGATCAACCACATGCACTCTGTTCTGCCCAGGATCTGCCAGTGGGTTTCCCTCTCCAGAGTCTCCACCAGGCCAGTCAGTGCTCCTCCTTTCCCCAGGACTGCCACTCAGACCCGTGATCCCAGATCAACCACTCAATTCCCCTAGGCTCTTTAGGCCATGGGCTGTAAAAATCAACACAGCTGCTGCAGTTGCTGCTGCTGACAGGGCCAGACTGCGTTCCCTTCTCACCCAGGTGAAAGAGCTTTCTCACTTACCTTTGATGCTGTCTTTTCATTTGTGGGTTGAGTAATCTGGAAACCACAGCTACTTCCAAGGATTACGCCCCATGAGGCCTACTCCAGTCCTGTTCCTGCTGGTGCCTCTTGGCCAAGGCTGGACTGTGCTCAGCCCCATGCCTCTTGCAATAGACTTTTTCTGTCTGCCTTCCAGGCTCTCTTGTGCTGGAAAATCTCTTCCACTCTGTTGTTTTGTGGCTTCTGCTGCTCTAGAGTTTGTTTAAAATCATTTGTTGCTGGTATGTTATGGGCTATTGGGGAGAACTTCTAAAAGTGTGTCCTTCTCCACCAGCTTGGCTCTGCCCCCACCCCTGCTTTTTTTAAAATTTCAGTTCAAGCATAGTAGATTCTACTCCAGCCTTTTACCATTACTCTGTGTGCCTCTCTGTTTCAAGTGTGTTTCTTGGAGACACATGGGTGAATTCTGGTTTTTGATGCATTCTGCTATCCATTATATGGGGAAGTGCTTGTAGTAATTCACATTTACAAGTATAATTACTATATATTTCCTTTCATCCTATATTTTTCTGTTTATCCTTCTCTACCTTTCAACCTCTCAGTGCTCACAAGTGATTTATTTCTGTCTACTGCTTCCCCCCATTCTACCCTCCAGTCAATCAGCCCCCACCATTTTGTTATGCCCCTACCCAACTCATTCCTTTTTGGATAAGAGATTATTATATCCATCTAAGTATAATTTCCTCAGAGACAATTATATTGCAAGTAATGTATTGTCCCTTATACCCCTCCTAGTTGCTCCTCCACCATGAAAGCTCTTCCTCTCATGCTTTTTATAGGAGATAAATTACCCTGCCTGGCTCCCAGTGCATTCCTCTTTGATACTACTTAATTTTATTGGAAATGATTCCATTAAAGACATCTCATTTATACCCCATTTGTATGCTCCTTCTGACTTTTTCTAATTATAGTGATGTTAGGACTTTCACATAACCCTCCTTGTTTCTAGCTCGTATCTTGGAAACAACAAGTTTTTGCATTCTACACTCAATTTTCTTCTCAGTGGAATCTTTCCTATTCAGTTAGCATTGCTGTTTATTTATTTTATTCTATTGGTCATTCTTTCGGTCTCTTTCTCAGTCTGTCTCTGTCTCCTTGTCTGTCTCTGTCTCCTTGTCTGTCTCTGTCACTGTCTTGCTTTGTTTCTTATCTAATCTTATCTTATCTTATCTCCCCTAAACCACTGTGAACTGCAGAAGTGAGTAAACTATGAGTCTGGCTCCTTGCCTCCAGTAAAACAAACAGATAGCAGTTGTAAAAGATGCCTTTTGGGAAACTTCTAAGACTGAGAAATGTCAATCCATGATGGTTGTTTGCCCTCTTTCTTAGAGCAGGCTAGACCCTGGCGTGATTACTGAGTTTTGGAGATTTGGCAAGCCAAAGGAAACTGTTTGTGGATACCAGGAAGGAAGGAGGCAGAAGGCAGTGCAGCCAGGATGAAGAGAATTCAGGTCATCTTTCATTCTTTCTTGTTCTCTCTCTCTTACCATTCCTAATACTCCTCTGTTCCATGTTCACTGCATCATGACAGTCCTCTCAGGGTGTTTTCAGTGTTCTCTCATTCCCGTTTAATCCTTGCTAGAATTAGCCAGTTAACCAAAAATATTTGTTTCCATTGAATTCTTCTTTTTCTTTTTCTTCTCTTTCACCGTCTAACTCCCCTTTTCCCACTGAATATTTTCCTTTTCCCTCATCCAATCTTGAAGGGACTGAATACTGAATGGACCTCTTCACCTCCCTTCTCCAAACACACACAAAGGTGCACCCACAGAGACACACACAGACAAGGGGACACACACACACACACACACACACACACATAGAAGGAGTCATGCAAAAAGTAAGACCTGAGTAACATTTTTGTCCCCTGAGACCACATGTAGTTGATACCAGGCTTTTCAAGGTTCATCTCCACCTCTTCCTTCATTCTTTGAATCATAGAGCGCAAATTCCTTTGGGCATTGAAGTCTTCTCTTTATTTTTCTTCTCTCCCCTCCCTCCCTTTTCCCTTTTTCCCTCATTGTGCTCTGGATGATCTCCCTGCCTCTGTGTCTGAATTTCCAGCTGCCCTTGTGAGCCACCCAAAACTCATTTCTAATAAATTCACTTGAACGTCTATGTATAAGTGTATTGTTTTCTTAAAATGGTAAAAAACATCTGCTGAAATCTCTCTGCAAGCATTATCTGAAATGGAGAATTGAAGCTGTTTATTGCCTTGAAAAAAAAAGTAACATCCTTAGGAAGAAAAAACAAGAATATCAAAGAAATGAATGAAAAAGATAAAAGATCTCATAAACTTTAAATTGTACTAGAAGTTAATAATTGTCAAAAATATGGGATAGTAAGTAAGAAATTGAATGGTTGGTCGCTAGAAGACAGTAGGTATATATTATGTGATAGTATATTATTATAGCAACTTTTGTTTGACAAACACAAAGATAAAATTTTCTGGCAAGGGATTATTTGGAACAGTTGCTGGGAAACCTGGAAAACAGTCTGACAGAAACTAGGTATAGACTAATATTGCGCTCCATTTCCCAAAAGAAATCCTATACGAATACATGACCCTGACAGAAAGAAAGCTATCAGTAAGTTTGAAGAATATGAAACATATTAACTATCGTATTTATGAGAGGAGAAGAATTTATTTAAAAAAACGAGCATTGTGGCATATAGAATGGATAGTTTTGATTTCATTAAATTTAAATATTTTTTACAAATAAAACCAATGTATTCAAGAGTAGAAGGAAAGGAAAAAATTGGGGTAGGGTGAATTTATAGATTACTTCTGAGATAAAGGCCACATAGCTCAACTATGAAAAAATGAAGTCAATTTTATAAGACTATGAGTCATTCCCCAAATGGTAAGTGGTCAGATGCTATGAACAGGAAGCTTTTGGAAGAAGAAATGAAAGCTATGTATAGTAATATGAAAAAGATGCTCCACATCATCATCGACTAGAGAAATGCAAAGTCCAACAACTTTGAGGTAACATCTCACCTTATCAGATTGGCCAAAAATGATAGAAGGGAAAAATGACAAATGTTGGAGGGCATTCGGAAAAATTGGGACACGAATACACTTTTGCGGGAGTTGTGAACTTCAACAACCATTGGGGAGAGCAATCTGAAATTAAGCTTATAAATTAAACAAAAAAAACCCAAAGCAAAAGAAAACAAAATAACTCGGTGTATCCTTTGATCCAGCAAAGTCACTACTAGTTGTATCCCAAAGGGATTGCAGGGAAAGGAAAAGAACTTCTCAAATATTTATAGAAACTTTGTAGTTGCAAAGCATTAGAAATGGAGAAGATGCCCATCAGTTTTGACACATGATTGTCATGGAATACTACAGTGTTGTAAGAAATGATGAGCTGGTTGTTATTAGGAAACCATGCAAAGATTTGCATGTAATAATGAAAAGTGAAATGAGCAGAACACACTTGGAAGAATGACTGTGAATAACCAGTAATTTTGGTTATTGTAAATATTAAAATCAACTACAAAAGATCTATGAAGGACAAGGTTACATATCTCCAGAGGGGGATAAAGCTATGTATGTATGTAAGCATGTATTATATGGTTCCATATGTATATCTACCTTGAATCTTCATGACTCGAAATTCACAATTAAAAAGGGTGGACCTAGATGGGAAATAAGAAATACACACAAACATAAGAGAAAGATCAGGAGAAGAATTAATTAGGGAAAAAACGCAGAGGTAGTAATCATGATCTCACAAAAAGTTAAAAAAATTGATTTAATCACAAGAGAAAACTAGAAAAATTTCACTATATCAGCAAGATTAATTAATATTGGTTTAGGCTATTTAGCATAACTAGACAGTGTAACGTTGGAATAGTGCTGTGGTGTAGGAAATGCTGACTTGATGCTCTTAGAAAATAGAGAAAGTCTTGGACTTATGAAGGAAGATGTTATCCACCCTCAGAGAAATAGAGGGAAAGAAATGTAGTGGATATGAATACATATGCCTTTGTATGAGTGTTTATATATATATATAATCTTGGTGAATTTTAATCTGTTTCAATTGGAAATCCAGATAAGGACACAAAGGAACATCTCAAAAGTGCCTTAAGCAATATCTGAGTGACTTAGGACATGGAGAGATAGGTCAGCTAAAGGCAAGACAGATAGAGAACCTTACCTCCTAGGGAAAGTCTTATGGAAAATGATGATGGAAGATTTTAAAATATTGCCTCAAAAATGAGGATTCCTATATTCCACTGGCCACTGACTTGACCAAGTATTCACCAAGTACTTAACTGCTTCTCTCTATGTATTCATTCATCTGAGCATTAATAGGTTCTCCTTTTGTAGTGAATGTATGAATTCTCTCCTATACTGCCTAGTTATTCATATCAGTACTCAAATGTCCTATCTTTATACGTATTCTGTAGGAGACTCTGCAGTCTTAGGTATGAGTATACATTGATGAATAGAGAGGATGTATAAATAAATGAACTATATGAGTTTTTTCCCATATATACCATGATATATATATATATGTATACCTATATACACACACACATACACATGCATATGTACACACACATACGTGTAGAAGAATCATTCAGTTCTCATAAAGGGGAATAGAAAGAGAAAACAAAAGATACAAAGGCAACAAATATGCAGAGGAAATATTCCAGTACTTATGCACACAAAGTCCAGCAGTTCTGAAGAGAAGGCCACTTGGACACATAGCAGGGGGTCACTCGTCCTGGGCCCTGGGATCCTTTCCATCAGTACCCAGTTCTGGGGATGACAGCAGTCATGTAATCCTGCTGGGAGCTCCGACCTCTGGTAGCGGCAGTGGGGTGGGGGATATGCCCCTGAGAGGGCTGTGGGAGAGGAGAAATGAGTCCCAGTGTGTGGAGGGGGTAGGCATTCTGACTGCAGGGAGTCCTTGAGTGGGATACTTGAAGCTAGCCAGAGAAGGGAGGAGCAAGGTCGGGGGAAGGAAGGTTCCTGCCGCACAAAATTCACCCCTGACTTCATCAGTAACTGGTGCACAGCCAGCGTCCATCTTGCCCACACCCAGATCCGCTTTGCTGGTGGCTCTCAGAGGACCTCGGGGACTGGGAGTGAATCTCTGAGAGATGAGGGATGCCAGCGGGTCAACTCAGAGCCCTTAACATTCTAATTTGTATCCTGCCTGATTAGTTTCTTTATATAAAATTCTTTTTCGGTACTTCACTGTAATTACCTACTTACTATTCCTCACACATGAAACTTAATTTCAAAAAGTCCCCCATGACTGCACAAAGCGCCTGGCATATAGCAGGGGATCAATAAAAGTTTGTTGAATGGAATTGAAAGTAGGTGCATAACAAATGTTTGTTGATCAATTAATTGCCCTCGAACAACAACCTAGTCTTTCTGTGATATCTCGTGTTCAATCAGGATACGGCAGTTTAAGTAAACTTCTTCAGGAAGAAGAAAAATACTTCAAATGTCATTTTTTACTGATATCAAATATCATTTCATGGTTATATTCTATCTTGTGTTCAACTTCTTATATTCCACACGGATGAATTTCAGAGTGTACTTTTGTTGGATTTGAAGCTGTGGGACAGTTTACTCCTGGTTAAGGAGAAAAAGAATGGAGCTAAAGGAAGTTCTGAGATTAGAACATGCGGGAAGTAATGAATTCCTTCAGTGCAAGTAGGAATTTAGACCAAATCATCAGTATCAAAATTACTTAGGAGCCTTTTCACTGTTACAAAAGTCATCTGACATAGGACAAGAATTCATGGCTGTGGAGATACCACTGAGTTGGTTTCAACCTTCAATGTACTAGTTACTCAGCTAAGACACTGATATTACCCACTCATAAGCACAAGCAAATTAAAAAAAAATGTGTGATCTTAGTTTTGATGGAAATTTGTTAAAAAAAACTGTCAACAATTTGAGTGTGACTTGTCCATTGTGAAATAAGGCATGTAGGTCAATAATGTCACTGGTGAGCAGGGCTAGTAAATTCAAAAGCAGAAGCATGTGAATAAGATAGTAAGTGAGACAGCTATAGTCATTGTCCTCAGTAAGTGGTAGAGCTGGGATTCCAATCTGGTTTGTCTATTTCCAAATGTTAAAAGGGAGACCATCTGCCCCACACTGTTGTACTCCATCTGAACAAAGCCACTCTCTCTTTGTCTCTCTCTCTCTCCTGTCTGTCTCCTTTCAGGCACTTCCAAGGTTTTACAGGGTATATCATCACTTCACTCCCAGTCCAGTCATTGCTTTAACATCTTCAAGAGTCCATGAGATCACAGGGCCCAAAACCAAAGCAATAAAAGGCCTCAGAAGGCATGTACTTCCATGCTTGTCATTTTGTAGAAGGAGAAACTGAAAACCATAGAGGTCAAGTGACTTTTCTTTTTTTAATGTTTATTTATTTTTACTTTTCAACATTCATTTCCACAAAATTTTGAGTTCCAAATTTTCAGTCCAACTCTCTTCACCCACCCCAAAATGCCATGCATTCTGATTACCTTTTTCCCCAATCTGCCCTCCCTTCTATCATACTCCTCCCTTCCCTTATCCCCATCTTCTCCTTTGTAGGGCAAGAAAGATTTCTCTACCCCATTACCTGTATTTCTTATTTCCCAGTTGTATGCAAAAACAATTCTCAACATTCACTCCTAAAACTTTGAGTTCTAACTTCTCTCCCTCCCTCCCTCCCTCCCCACATATCCCCACTGAGAAGGCAGGCAATTCAGTATAGGTTATAAAAGTGTAGTTTTGCAAAAGACTTCCATAATAGTCATGTAGTGTAAGACTAACTATATTTCCCTCCATCCT
>JAQQSK010014253.1:0-10000 GCA_028658325.1 Potorous gilbertii | reverse complement strand
GCAAAACTCCACAAATATGGCCTATATTGAATTGCCTGCCTTCCCAAAGGAAATGGGTGAGGAGGGAAGCAAGGGTAGAAGTTGGAACCCAAGGCATTAGGAACAACTGTCAAGTATTGTTCTTGCTACTAGGAAACAAGAAATACAGGTAATGGGGAATCGAAAGTTATCTGGCTCTACAGGACAAAAGAGAAGATGGAGACAAGGGAAGGGAAAGATGACAGAAGAGAGGGCAGATTGGTGATAGGGGAAATTAGAATGCTTGGTGTATTGGGGTTGGGGGGAGGGGAGAAATGGGGAGAAAATTTGGAACCCAAAATTTTGTGAAAATGAATGTAAAAAGTTCAATAAAAAATAATTTAAAAAATAATAATAATAAAAATAAAAAATAAATGTGGTACATTAATGTAATGTGATACTACTCTGCTATAAGAATTGATGAATGTAATTAATACATAGAAGCATGAAAAGACCTACATGAGTTAAGATCTACATTAATTTAGCAATGTTCCACAAAATGCAATGTAAAAAATGGCTAAAACAATGTAAGTAGAAAGAACAGCCACTCTAAAATTATCAAAAGTGAATATGACAAAATTCAAGCACAATTCAAAAGAAGAACTATGAGAAGAAATTTCTAATCTTCTCCTTTGTAGAGGGGGGAGCCCCACAGGTTCTGCACATTATACACATTTCTGGAGTTTTTCAATGTATTATGCTAATTATTCTGCTTTTTTATTTTTTAAATGCTTTTTGTTATACAGAATGGTTTTTCAAGTGGGGAACAGGAAGGAATATTGGGGAAAACTACTATGATGTTTAAAAAATGATATAAAAAAACTAATTTTTAAAAAATACACTCAGAATTCTAGACTCTCTGAACTGGAAGTGGCCTCAGATAGCCACTAGCCCAATTTATGCTGAACAAGAATAACCTTTCCAACTCCCCTAACAAATGGTTTTATAGATTTGACTTGAATAGTTGAGTAGTGGGGAAGTCTGTTCTTAATTGAAAGAACAAGGATGATTTTGGACAGTCAAAATGTTTCCTTACATCAAGTCAAAATCCACCTTTATGTAACTTTGTTCTGAGCCTTAGTTTTACCTAATAAAACCCAATATAATCCCAAATGGTAATTTTTTATATACTTGAAGATAGCTACCTATCATGGCCATGCACTCTTCTCTTTATGCTAAATCTCCCCAGCTTCTTCATTTATTTTGTTCAGCATGGTCTCCAAGTTCCTCTCCAATTTAGATACTCTTCCTTCAGTCACCATCACAGGTGCTCCAAATGTGATCTAACCAGAATTTAGTATAGCAGAACTGTGACCTTCCTAAATATTAAACTGCTGTTAATTCACCCTAGCATCACTTCCCAAGGTAAAAAAGGAATCCTTACTGAGTTCTGACAACTTGTTTTTATGTTATGGGATGGAAATCAAATGATGATTGATCTAGTTCTAGCTCTGTCGCCAATCTTAACCAAATCACTTCACCTGTATGGGCCTGTTTCTTCATCTATAAATTGAGTATACTAAAATAACATCCTTTCTACACCATAGGCTGTTATGACTATCAAAAGAGATAATGGAGAGGAAGATACTTTGTTAAGTTAAAAGGGCTATCCAAGGGTTAATAATTAACTTTCAGAAATAAATAGTTGGTGATATTGTTTATGAAGCTTTTGTAGTGAGCAAAGATTCATTACCTATTAGAAATGGAGTTCCAAGGACAAAGAAAAAGTCATCCCCATGGTCTGCCTTCATTGTCATTGGTTTCAGGTTTCCCCAAAAGCTTGGTCGATGCTGAAATTGGTACATGTAAGTAGGTGCACCTGAAGCTGAAAGTTAAGAAAATGGTGGAAAATATGGAATTTTAAGTCTCTTACCATTGATGGAACTCCTTGTAGAACTCTTAAAAAGTAATTAAAAAATTTCTTCTCTGGGATATTCAGCTATTTTAAATAATGAGAGACTGTAGGTCTTGGGCACAATACCTAGATTCACTAACTGAGGCATATAGAATGATATTGCACAGTATTTGTTTTCTCTAAAGTTGTTATTCATATCTAAGATAATTATGCTCTTCTTCCTTCATTACAGAGTCATAGTGATAGCTAGGATATTCAAGGTCATCTTGTACAATGTAATATGGATCTTCTCAATATAGGTCATCAAATCTTTGCTTGGTAAAGAGAGATCATTCTAGATCTCCAGGTATCAAGTATAATCATGGTGCTTTCCCCAGCTAACCAGTGTCACCTGCTTTCAGACAATTGCCATATGTACATATAGATGCATATATAGAGTTATCTATTCTGTCTCTGGGTAGAATCAGTTAGCATCATTGGTTAAAAAATGGAAGGACTAAGTCTGACTGTGTCACTATCCTCCTATTTGGTGTCCTTTGGAACTCACCTCTATGAAGTTGAGCCACTATTATAGATGGAATACCAAACATCAAGTCTCCCATCATGTCCAGAAAGAGGTCTTTCTTTTTGACAGGATCTTCTGTAACTCCAAGATACTCCTCAGTTACCAGAGGAGTAAGGTCTTTGGGGATTTTCTGAATGGATCATGAATAAAAAGTGATTGGTCATTCATTCAAAGCTTCCATTTTGTCATTCATACATATACTATTTCAACTATTCATTGACTTTATACCTTATAAAAGATTGGCCCAACTAACATCTTTTCTTGATGACATTGTAAATCCATCATAGCCAAGTCAGCATAAATTTTTGAAAACTTGCTGTAAATTGTTTACCAATCACCCATTTATAATATTATTTATTAAGACTAACTGCCCACTAAAATATTGTTTCATTTAATATTATGTATTTATGGAACCATTATGATCTTTCTCAGTTGTTCAGTCATGTCCAATTTTTCATGACCTCATTTGGTATCCTCTTGGCAGAGATACTGGAGTGCTTTACCATGTCCTTCTCCACCTCATTTCACAAAGAAGAAAAACAATGCAATCATACTTAAGTGTCTTGTCCAGGGTCACACAATTAGTAAGTATCTTAGGACAGATTTGAACTCATGTTTTGTAGATGCCAGACCCTGTACTCTATCCAATGTGCCACTGGGTTAACCCTGGAACCATTAGAGTTCTGTAGGAAATCTGTGTTCATATCCTTGTTCTAAAATTGAACAACTGTCCAGAGGGAAATAGTTTTGCTTCTCTGGGGCTCAGGTTCCCCTTTTTTTGCAGTGAAGCTATTAATGTACTTTGCTTCTAGGTCCACTGATTTCTAACATTCTGCAATCTAAAATCCCCTCTGCACCCACTCATCTACCAGTTTATATGGTAAATTTTTCCTCAGCTCTTGCTCTCTTACAAAAAGTGGGTAGGAACTCCACAATAAAGCTGTTGCTGTCTCTTGGTCCAGTTTGTCACCTGAGAGAGGATATCTCAACATCTGCAAAATAAATAAACAAAAAAGCAAATATTTAATAAAATAAAAATAAAAATTTAATATTATTTTAGTTGTTTTTCCAAATTTCATATCAAGACAATTTTTGGCATCCATTTTTTACAAATTTTGAATTCTCAAGTTTCCTCTCTCCCTCCCTTCCTCCCCTCTCCCTGAATTGATAGGATATTTTATATAGGTTATACATGTGATACTGTGTAAAATATACTTCCATATTAGCTACAGTTTTGAAAAAATAACAGATTAAAAGGAAACAAAAAACCATGAAAAATCATGAAGTAAATGACAAAAATCTGCTTCAATCTGCATTTAGATTTCATCAGTTTTTTTTTTTAATCTGGAGGTGGATTGCATTTCCTTCCTGAGTCCATTGGATCATTGTGTTACTGAGAAGAACTGAGTCATGCATAGTTGGTTATCACACAATATTGCTGATACTGTGTACAATGTTTTACTTGTTTTTCTCATTTCACTTTGCATCTGTTTGTACAAATTTTTCCATCTTTTTTCTGAAATCTGCTTGTTCATCATTTCTAATCGCACAATAATAACCCATTGCATTCACATGCCACAGCTTGTTCAGCCTTTCTCCAATTGATGGACATCCCCTCAATTTCCAATATTTTGTCATCACAAAAGAAGCCACTAAAACATATTTGCACATGTATGTCCTTTCCTTTTTCTTGTGATCTTTTTGGGATACAGACCTAGTAGTGGTATTGCTGGATCAGACTGCATGCACAGTTTGGTTGCCTTTTGGATATAGTGCCAAACTGCTTTCCAGAATTGTTGGAACAGTTCACATCTCCATCAACAATGCATCAATGTCCCAATTTTCCAACATACTCTCTAATATTTATTATTTTATTTTTTTGTCATATTGTCTAATCTGATAGATGTGATCGGTACCTTAGAGTTGTTTTAATTTGCACTTCTCTAACAAAAAAAAATATTTAGAGCCTTTTTCATATGTCTAAAAATACCTTTGATTTCTTCCTCTGAAAACTGTCTTTTCATATCTTTCAAGCATTTATCAATTAAGGAAAGATCTGCATCCTTACAAATTTGACTCAGGTCTCTATATATTTGAAAAATGAGGTCTTAATCAGAGACACTTGCTTTAAAGATTGTTTCTCAACTTTCTTCTTGGTGGTTTTGATTTTGTTTGTGCAAAAGTTTTTAATTAAATACAATCTAAATTATCTATTTTATTTCACAATGCTTTCTGGTTTTGTTTGGTCATGGATTCTCCCCTTCCCCATAGTTCTGACAAGAAGGCTATTCCTTGTTCTTCTAATTTGCTTATGGGTCAACTTTTACATCTAAATCATAGACCCATTTTAATCTTATCTTGGTAAATGGTGAGAGATATTGTGCCCTGTGGTTTTCTAGTTTTCCTAGCAGTTTTTTTTTCAGATAGTGAGTTTTTATCCGTAAACCAGGGGTCTTTGTGTATATCAAATACCAGGTTACTATGGTCATTGACTACTGTGTCTTGTGTATATGATTGATTGCATTGATAAAGCACTCAATTTCTTAGCCAGTACCAGAAGGTTTTGAGGATTACTGCTATGTAATTTGAGATCTGGTACTGCTAGGCTACTTTCCATTTTATTTTATTTTTCATTAATTCTCTTGATAGTCTTGACATTTTGTTCTTCCAGATGAAATTTGTTGCTATTTTTTTGTAGCTCTATCAAATAATTTCTGGTAGTTTGATTGACATAGCACTGAGTAAGTAAATTAGTTTAAGAAGAATTGTCATTTATGCTATATTGGCTCAACCTACCCATTAGTAATTGATGATTTTTCAGTTGTATACATCTGACTTTATTTGTTTGGAAAATGCTTTTAATTGAGTTCCTAGGTTACTTTTGTCTGGCTTACTCACAATAATTTTATGTTGTTTACAGGGATTTTGAATGAAATTTCTCTTTCTATCTCTTGCTGCTGGGTTTTGTTGGTCAGTAAATATTAATGATTGGAGGTGGAGTCAAGATGGCAAAATAAAGGCAGAGACTTGCCTGAACTCTTCTATAAACCCCTCCAATTACTTTTAAAAATGATTTCAAACAAAATCTAAAGTGGTAGAACCCACAAAAAGATGGAGTGAAACAAATTTCCTGCCCAAGACAAGTTGGAATGTAGGTAGGAAAAGTTTGTTGTACCAGGGTGAGAGAGTAGCACAGTCTAGCTCAGGTGATACCAGCATAGACTGAGCACCAGAAAACCTGGAACTGACCTCAGGGTGACTGAATCATTTGCAGTAGTGGTGGTTTCCAGATCTCACCCCACAAAAGTCAGTGACAGCTAAGAGGGTCAGCAGGAAAGGTCTGTTGATCCTGGATGAGAGTGAAGCATAGTCCATCACATGTAATTCCAGTACAGCCTTGGGGCCAGAAAACCAGGAGCAGACTTTGGGAGTGACTGAATCAGTAGCAGCAGTGACTACTTCTGAAGTTTTCAGCCCACAGATAGTAAGGAGGGAGTGTAAAACAACTATTCTTCAGAGAATAGGGGTCTTTTTGCTAGCACTCAGGCAAGACTCTGTTGCTTTGCCCATTTTTGGATCAGGGTCACAGTCCTGGTTGTCAGTTCCAGAGTGAGGAGGAGCACTAGCATAACAAAGCTTATTGCCACAGTGGAGAGCAGATCTGTCTCACAGTTCCAAGACAGAAAAGAGTGTTTGTGGTACCTCACAGACCAGGCATAGTCCAGGAAAATTGTAACCTTTCATTAGATCACAGCACCATGGGAAGAACTGAAAACCTCTAGGTCCCTGGCAGTATCTGTGAAAACAGCTGCACAAAACCCCTGAAGCTTGGGACAGTACACCTTCCACATTGGAAGCAGAGCCCTGATTTTCAATGAGATACTTCACATTTTCTTCTATTTTTTTCATTCTTTTTGGTTTTGTTTTATAATTTCTTGGTTTCTCATAAAGTCAACTTCCATCTAGTCCATTTTAATTTATAGAGAACTACTTTCTTCAGTGAGATTTTGATCCTCCTTTTCCATTTGGCTAATTCTGCTTTTCAAAGCATTCTTCTTCTCATTGGCTTTTTGGACCTCTTTTTGCCATTTGAGTTAGTCTATTTTTTAAGTCTTTTTAAATATATATGTATGTATATATTTAAATTTATTTATTTTTGATTTTCAACATTTACTTGCACAAGACTTCAGGTTCCAAATTTTCTTTCTGTATCTCCTTTTCTCCTGCCCCAAGACACCTTGTATTCTGATCACTCCTTCCTCCTGTTGGCCTTACATTCTATCACACACCTTCTCTTATCCCCCAACTCTTCTATTTTCTTGTAGGGCAAAATAGATTTCTATACCCCATTATGTGCATTTTTTATTTCCCAGTTATATATAAAAACAATTTTGAACATTTGTTTTAAAATTTTGAGTTCAATTTCTTTCCCTTTTTCCCTCCCCACCCATCCCCACTGAGAAGGTAAGCAATTCAATATAGATTATCCATGTGTAGTTATGCAAAACACTCCCACAAAAGTCATTTTGTCAAAGACTAACTATATTTCCCTCAATTCTATCCTGCCCCCATTTGTTCTTTTCTCTCTTTTGACCAGACCTTCCTCAAAAGTGTCTACTTCTAATTACTCCCTCCTCTCATTGGACCTCCCTTCTATCATGTCACCCACACCCCACTTATCCTCTTCTCCTCTACTTTTTTGTAGTGTAAGATAGATATTCATACCAAATTGAGTGTGCATGTTATTCTCTCTTTAAGCCAAATGTGATGAGATTAAGCTTCACATTTTCCCCTCTCATTTACCCCCTTTTCTCTTTCATTGAAAAAGCTTTTTCTTGTCTCTTATATGAGACATAATTTGCCACATTGTATTTCTGTCTTTCTCCTCCCAATATATTCCTCTCTCACCATTAAATTTAAATTTTTGATATGATCCCTTCCGATTCAACTCACCTTGTGCCCTCTGTCTACATATATATAATCCCTCCAACTATCCAAATGCTGAGAACAGTCTCAAGAGTTACAAATATTATCTTTCCATATAGGAATGTAAACAATTCAAATTTAGTAAAGTTCCTTATGATTTGCCTTTCCTGTTTACCTTTTCATGCTTCTCTTGATACTTGTATTTGAAAGTCAAATTTTCTATTCAGCTCTGATCTTTTCATCAAGTATGCTTGGAAGTCCTTTACTTCATTAAATGACCATTTTTCTGCTGAAGTATTATACTCAATTTTCCTGAGTAGGTGATTCTTGGTTTTAATCCTAGCTCCTTTGACTTCTGAAATATCATATACCAAGCCCTGCGATTCTTTAATGTAGAAGCTGCCAGATCTTGTGTTATTCTGATTGTGTTTCCACAATATTCGAATTGTTTCTTTCTGGCTGCTTGCAATATTTTTTCCTTTATCTGAGAACTCTGGAGGTTGGCTACAATATTACTAGGAGGTTTTATTTTTGGATTTTTTTAGGAGGTGATTAGTGAATTCTTTCAATATTTATTTTTACCCTCTGGTTCTAGAATATCAGGGCAATTTTCCTTGATAATTTTATGAAAGATGATGTCTAGGCTCTTTTTTGATCATGACTTTCAGGTAGTCCCATAATTTTTTAAAAATTTTTTCTCCAAGATCTATTTTCCAGATCAGGTGTTTTCCAGTGAGATATCTCACATTGTCTGTTATTTTTTCATTCCTTTGGTTGTCTTACAATTTCTTGATTTTTCAAAAAGTCATTAACTTCCTTCTGTTCCATTCTAATCTTTAAAGAATGATTTTCTTCGGTGACCTTTTGGATCTCCTTGGCTTTTTGGATCTCTTTTGACATTTGGGTTAGTCTATTGTTTAAAGTGCTATTTTCTTCACATTTTGGTGAATTTCCTTTATCAAGCAGTTGACCTATTTTTCATGATTTTCTTACATCACTCTCATTTATCTTTCCAATTTATACTCTACTTCTCTTACTCAATTTTCAAAATCCTTTGTGAGCTCTTCCATGGCCTGAAACCAATTCATATATTTCTTGGAGGCTTTGGCTGGAGGAGCTTTGACTTTGTTTTCTTCTCTTTGAAAG
This sequence comes from Potorous gilbertii, assembly GCA_028658325.1. Classification (NCBI taxonomy): domain Eukaryota; kingdom Metazoa; phylum Chordata; class Mammalia; order Diprotodontia; family Potoroidae; genus Potorous; species Potorous gilbertii. The sequence continues at coordinate 1,490 of JAQQSK010014253.1, read as the reverse complement.
ATTTGATCTTCCTTTTCACTGAAGTTTCTATAGTCTGATTCTTTTTCTAGTTTTTGCTCATTTCCCCAGCCATTTATTTGACTTTTGAGCTCTTTGTCAAGGCAATTCTCTGCTTCCAGTGGAGGTGGGAGGTATACTGTCAGCCACTTGATCCCCGCACAATGTTAGCTTAGAGTTCCAGAAACAGTCACTGTCTCTGCTCCTGCTGCTGCGGTGGCTGCCACAGGTTTCTCTATCCTTTACCCCTACTCTACCACCCTGGGACTGGAGCCAGACCACTCCTCTCTCCTGCACTGTTTCCACAGGCTTTGCTCACTGACCTTCCAACTTATTTTCAGGGTTTTGGACTCCTGAAGTCTGGAAACCATCACAGGTATGAGAGATTCAGATACCTGAGCCTTGCTCAGGTCCTATCTGTACCAGCCCTGTACTCTGGTCCCAGTGTGTCATGATAGACACTTTTCAGCAACCTTCCAGGCTGTCTTGGACTTGAGATTCGCTTCACTCCATCATTCTGTGAGTTCTGCAGCTCCAGAATTTCTTTTTTTATTGAATTATTTTATTTGTTTTTGGTGTTCTACAATCACTTCCATATATCTTAGATTTTTTTCCCACTCCCTTCCTGAGATAGTATGCAATCTTATGTAGATTTTACAGGTATATTCCTATTAATTGTATGTTGCATAGAAGAATTAAAATGAATTGAAAAAAATGTAAAACAAAACACATTATGAAAGAAAATGGTCTGTTTCTATTTTTTTATCAAATTCCATAGTTCTTTTTCTGGATGTTGAAGGCATTTTTTCCTCAAGAGTCCATTGGAAATTTTTTAAGTTCATGCATTTCAATGAAGTATTAAGTCTACATAAAAATTCCTTGTACACTGTGGTTGTTGCTGTGTACCAAGTTTTTCTGGTTCTGCTCCTTTCACTCAGCATTAGTTCATTTAAGTCTTTCCAGGCTTCTCTGAAGTCTTCCTGTTCATCATTTCTCAGAGCACAATAATATTCCATTACATTCATATACCACAACTTGTTTAGCCATTCACCAATTGATAGATATCCCCTTGATTTCCAGTCTTTGGCCCCCACAAAGAGAGATGCTATAAATATTTTTGTACATATGGGACCCTTTTCCATTTCTATGATCTCTTTGGGATAGAGTCTCAGAAGAGATACTACAGGGTCAAATGTATGCACATTTTTGTTGCCTTTTGGGCATACTTCCAAATTACTCTCCAGAATGGTTGGATTAGCTTATAGCTCCACCAACAATGAGTTAGTGTTCCAACCCTCCCACATCTTCTCCAATATTTATCATTTTCCTGTTTTTTCATGTTAGCCAATCTGATAGGTGTGATGTGGTACCCAGAATATCTTTAAAGCCATTTTTTTACAGGTATTTGTCTGGACTTGCTGACAGTGCTCTTGAAGGTCTGTGCTGTACTTGGTCATCTTGGCTCCCCCCTGGATTAGTCTATTTTTAAAGGT
>JAQQSK010014252.1:0-11189 GCA_028658325.1 Potorous gilbertii | reverse complement strand
GATATCTATTTCAGATGTTTGGGATACAGAGGCCTTGACTCCTATGTCTTTACCTGATGGTAAGCATTGTTCCTCCTCCTCAGAAAGGAAAGGGGCTATCATCAGTTCCCCAAGAAAATAACCCTCTATGGTTTTATTTTTTTGCCCTTTTCTGGGCATTTTCCCAGCCAGTTACTTGACTTCTGAGAGTCCTCTCCACCCCTGACCTAGATCTGCCCAGCTAGTGCTTGGGGTCTGAAATTCAAATGCTGCTCCCAGCCTCAGGGTTTTGGGTGGCAGACCTGGCTGCTATTCAATGTGAACTTAATTTCTGGTGCTCAGGTGCCAGGCTCAGTTCCCTCAGGGTGTTTATGCAGAGACCTTTTGTAATGGAGCTGCTGTGGAGCTCCTGCCTGCTCCGGGAGCCTCTGGCCTCTGCTGCCTCTGCCCCTGCCTCCCGAGGGGGCCTGAGTCCCAGAGATACCCTGCTCCCCTCTCAGCCCATCTCTATACCTTACCTGTGAGTCTGTGGGTGGAGGGACCTTCGCAGCCACTGGAGTTTCCGTCCCTGAACCATGCTCGGACCTGCTCGCTCCTCTCAGTGCCACGCAGCCGGGGCAGGGCAGGGCTCCACTCCCATCCCGTGCGTGATGGACCTTTGGGATCGGTTTTTCAGGGCTCTCTAGAACGGAAATCTCCTTCACTGTGTTGCTGTGTGGCTTCCACTGTTCCAGAATTTGTTGGGAGTTCTTTTTAAAGGAAATCTATGGACTTTGGGTTCAGAGCTAGCATATGTGAGTCTTTCTACTCCGCCATCTTGGCTCCACCCCCGTTAGCCTATTTTTAAAGGTGTTATTTGCCTCAGCTTTTTTTGAATCTCCTTTAGCAAGCTGCTGACTCACTTTTCAAACTCTTCCATGGCCTGGGCCCATTGTATATTCATTTGGGAGGTACTGGATGCAGAAGCCTTGACTTCCTCTGACAGTATGCTTTGTTCTTCCTCATCTGAAAGTATCAAGGGAAATACCTGTTCACCAAGAAAGCAACCTTCTATGGTCTTATTTTTTCCCTTTTTTGGGCATTTTTCTAGTCAATTTCTTGACCTCTGAATCCTTTGTCAAGAGGAGGGTCCTAGTGTTTCTACTCAGGCCTGGGAATCAAATCAACTGCTCAATTCCCCCAGAGACTTTATGCTCAGTGCTCCAACAATGGAACAATGGACTCAGGCTGCTGCCTGCCTGCTGTGGCCTCCAGAAGCCTCTGCTGCCCAGCCTTGGGCCAGGGGTATATTGTATATTCTGTACCCTTTGTGCTCAGGTTGAAAAAGCCCTCTCATTGACCTTTGGTGCCTGTGGGTTGAAGGATCTGCAAACTGCTGCTGCTTCCAGGGATTTCATCCCTGGAGCCTGCTCTGGTCCTGCTCCTCCCAGAGTAGCAGGGCCAGGCTGAGGCTGGACTAGGCCCCTCTCTGCATCTGGTGTGACAGACCTTTCCTGGTAGCCTTCCAGGTCACCCTGGGCTGGAAATTTACTCCACACCATCTTTCTGTGACTTCTGCTGCTTTATAATTTGTTGATAGTCTTTCTTTACAGATATTTTATGGGTTATGAGGGAAGAACTAGAGTATGTATGTCCAACCCCCAGGACTGCAAATTTTTAACATGGGGAAGACTAAATAAAGTTAATACAGAACAGGAGGCACCTTAGCTGGGAGGGAAAGGAAGAATTTTAGCAAGTAGAGATATACCTTCTCAGGCATGGGAGACCATGTATCCAACCATTCAATAAGCTCTTTCCCCTTTCAGCTACAGAAGTGATCATATTCCCTATATTTGTTTATTATTTTAAACAGATACTGTCTGTTAACAGTATAAAAAAATTCATTTGTTTATTATACTGAGAGACTTCTGTACTGAATCTATAGAGTCTGGGAACACTTGGTCTTCTCAGTACTATACACAGGAACAGATTTCAACCAGCTTCCGTCATTAGAGAGAGCCTCCTTCTATTGAAAAGGGGCCCCTTTTTGCATACACATGATTTTTTTTGTGATTACATCTAAGACCTCCCCCTAGAAGGAAAAAATAAAAAGATTTTTATTGCTAAATATTAATTATTTGACAGATTATTTATTCTTATATACAAAAAAAAGAATGCCAAACACGGGACACTCATAAGGAGGCATTTGACAGGAAAAAAAAATTGAAGTGGATTCAGTAACTTATAATTACTGTTACAGTTTTTTGGAAAGTTTATACTTAAAATTCATCAGAACATAAAACAGTTTGTAGGACCACTGTGAGTCAATTTATGCTTCATCTAGCTACATGATTTGCAGTTATGAAGGAAGAAAGGGGAAGGTGGGCTGCTTCCTTTTATACACCCACTGAGTCATTAAGTAGCTCCTCTGGTCAGTAAAGAAATGCTTCATCATCTTACAGGGTAAGCCCTCCAGTGATGGCCTGAAGTAGTCCTTCAAAACTTTCACATGAAATCAAGAACCAAGAAAGTCAGCTCCGAGTATGCTCCTTTTAGGGTAGTGCTGGGGATGGATGCAACATTAGAATGTACTTTGCTTAGGCACTAGGAATTCTTGAGAACAAGCTAGTACATGTTCTATATTTTTCCCAATGCTTTCATTCACACCTCCCTTGGTATAAAGGAAAAATTCTTGGACATAAGTTGAATTTTGGTTTAGTCACTTGCCACCTGTGTTGGAGCCAGATTGAACCAACTGGAAAGCCAATTGTTAAATTTTCAGTGTAAGCATGTACACCTTAGAAATGGCAAATGTTACAAATCAGAGCTTTTACTTTATTGCTTTGTGGATTGTCTATACTTAAGAAAATGATAGAGAAGATTTCAATAATGCATATTGAACTTAACAGTAAACATTTGTTTTTTTGGATAGTTGGTTGTTAAATATTTACCAGCATACCTCTGTACTTGTGTGACCTTAGGCAGTTAACTTGTTCTGATATGTCTTAGTTTCTTCATCTATATTTAACCATCTAAGGCACACCAATTAAGTATAAAATCAGAGGATCTGAATAGATAATCTCTAAGTTTTCTTTCAGGCCTAATACTGTGTGTCTGTGGCACTGTTATGAAAAACAAAACATTTCATCCAAATTCACCAACTTTGAGAAATTGGTTGTAGCCCTTCACAAAATCCACCCTAAGCATTCAATGAGTTCATGCTATATCTTGCTATAATCTATCCTTCCCATGTGCATAGAATTTGGGTATGGAAAATTGAGGTGACTGTCTTTAGGTCCATGTTTTTACTAAATTCTTACTACTGATAGACTGTGATTCTAAAAAGCAGTATGATGGGAGGTGGGTGGGTCAGCATCTACCACCATTTAAAAAGCTCTAAGTCAGTCTGCCCATAACCTACTATCAAAGCAAAGAGAAAAGAGGGATGGCCTTTCAATCATTCCACTCCTCTACCCAGTATGTGCAATACCTTTTCCTGACCTCTCTGAATTCCTCATATTTCCCTAGGGCAGAAGTTATTAAAACTCAGGGGGGTCCCTGAGACCCTTCTGGGGCCTATGAGGTCAGCACTATTTTTATAATAATACTAAGATATTTTCATTTACAGGAAACATTTATAATTATATTTTTTTTAAATGTTCTGGAGTGTAGGTCTCAATAACTTTTATGAATGTAAAGGTATCCTGAGACCAAAATGTTTGAGAACCAGTGGCCCAGGGATAGCACTTCTGTAAGTCCTAATCTCCCTGTGCTCAGCTTCACTATCTCTCACTCTCACAAAATAACTAATTTATGTTTATGCAAAGCTGGCAAAAGTTAATGGATGGGTCAATGGTAAAGATCTTTATGGTTTGTTTTTTAAAAAAACTGGGAAGGGGAGTGAGTTTGTTATCTATCTGGTACAGAGTATGTAGGGTGGATGGGTGGGTATTGTGTTCTTATCTGACCCCTACTGTGTAGAGACACTGACTTTCTATCTTTCCTGAAAACCTTAGTATCCTCTAAGTAAATGAGTTAATATTCATTTAATGCTAAAAACATGACTGTCTTGATCCATGTTTAGACTCATATTTGGGCACCTCCAATCAAGACATCCTCTATCTCTCCCCAATCCAAGGTCAGGTATTTTATCTACAGCCCTCCATACCCCCATTCCCTCCAAGAAGTTATGTGAGAGATATAACCTGAAGTGACCCAATTTGAATGATAGATTGAAAATTGAGTGGAAAGAATAAAGAAGCTAAAGGGTTTTGGATCTGGGTTCAAACCCTAGCTCTGCCATTTCCTGGTTATGTGACCTTGACTTTTCAGTTTCCCTTGGGCCTTGGTTTCCTCAATTGTAAAATGGGGAAGGAGGTATTGAACTGGATGACTTGATGAACTTTTTCTTTCTAAACCAATGATACTAGAAACTTCTTCCTCCAGGAAGAAATGCTATTCTGCAGCACAAAGTAAGAGAATAAGTCACAACCCTGATCAAGATGTGGGGATAATGAATTACCAGGAGCATCTTGCTTCCAAAAATATCTTCCTGTGGTTTCTCTGTTGTCTTAGACTCCAAGGAGGAAGGAATGAGGTAACAGATGAGGCAGATGAGGCAGGTAACAGAGACTGGCAGGTAACAGAGCTTGGCAGTAAGGGAGTAGCATAGGGTGCTGTTAGCACTCACCCCTTTTGCAAAAGCACAGCCAGCATCAGAAGTGGCACATGGAGGGGCTGTAAGATGAAACAGAGGGAATAGTGTTGCTTGGCTTTGGAAAGCAGACTAAAGTTCTCATTAGAGAATGATGGATGTTTCGTCAGCAGGTGGAAGGAAAAGGGGAAACAATGAAGGAAGGCATATGTCTCAAAGGGAACCCAGGCTTGGCAGGAAACCTTTGTTGTGAAGTCTCAAAAGTAGATTAAATATCCTTGAACTGAACCATAGGCTGCCTCCCTGACTCCCCTTTTTGTTACTCTGGTGGGACTGCATTCATATCCATATGGCCAGCTCCCTCACCCTGGCACTTGGCACAGGTCCTCACCACAAGTCACCTTGCCTAGAGGCCTCCAGATTGTTCAGTAGGTTTAACATTACCTGCTAATTCTTTCATTGCTGTGTCCCTTGAGCCCACAATTTTCAGGATGATTAAAATTATAGCTTCCATCACCCAGCTGGCCTCCCCAAGGGCCCTATAATCACTTTCATTCCTTGTGCACTGACAATCTTCCTTCACCACCCCTAAGAGATAGAGGCAAGGTCTATTTGACAAAGGGGAAAACTGAGACATTGGAGACATGACCTGCTTTTCCTAGAATGACTCAGATTCATCAGAATCCCTGCATTCTAGCCTGATGCTTTGTCCACTAATCCAATGAGATTTCCCTGGCAATCCTAGATGGATATAAATATAGCTTTCCAAGGTGAAAGAAGGACATTTGATTTCATACTTAAATGAATGATAGGATCATAGCTTTAGAGATAGAAAGGATCCTATTTGTGTCCTTCATCTCCAAGATTCTTTTGAGTTTCCATTTGTACCCTTGGATATACATATACAAATAGACTATCCCTTGTGAAAGTGGCTTAACCCCTCTGGGACCCAGCTTCCTGATCTAAAATGTGAGAGGGTAGAGTTAAATGACCTCATAGGTAACTCCATAAAGTGGGATTTGAACTTAGGGCTTCCTGACTCCAGGTCCAGGACTCCATTCATTATTTTGTGCTTCCTCCACAGTGTGTGTATCAGGCCAGGAGGAGGAGAACAACAAATCACACTAGTGTCTGTACTCCAGCGGCTCTCCTATACTCATAGCTTCAGGCAAATGCTTAATTACTTTTCTAAGAATAACTCACATTCACATAATTCTTCAAAGTCTACAAAGCACTGTTATGAAATCAGTCACCTTGGTCATTAGGGACCTTTAAAAGATTACTGTCAATTTCTGCTTTGAGACAGACATGTCTCATATATAACAACTTTTTAGGCTTATATATTTTGTGCTCTTTTAATAGCTTACAAGCAAAGGTGTTGGTTAATTACTCTAAAAAACCACAGATATCTCACAATAATGGAGAGCCCCCAAATCCCTTCTTTGGCTTTGGAACATATTTTGAATGTGTGTGGAGTAGCAGTAGGCTTGTCTATAGGAGAGCATTCTCCCTAGGTTAAAAATTAATTTGCATTTCCTATGAATGCCCTAGTTAACAGAAAGGGGGAAATGATGCTGGATAACAGAGGGCAGGTGAGTCTGGGACTTAAAATCTTCCATGAATAATTTGTAGGATTGGTAACAATGATGATAATGACATTAGTTTGCTTTCTACTTTGATATCAAGTCTGTTGGAAAAGACAGAGAAGTAGGGGGAAGCATTGGTACATCCTCTACCACTAACGAGTTTGCTTATAACTCAAACTCTAGAGACTTCTGCACTAGGAACGTAAGTTCCTGGAATGTTGAACATCAAAAAACAAAGACACTATTTTCCTTCACAGGAAAACCATTAACTATAAAGGAAATTATTAATTCAAGTACATGACCTACAAGAGAAAAGCTCTCTGTACAAGCATATATCCCTATCAAAAATGACTCATCTAATGAAAATAAGATCCTGAACAATAATCCTAATGATGCAAGGGACATAATTATTCTTGGATAGAGAATGGCAATGGATTAGCCAATGGTAGCTGACCTAGATCCAACAAGACTTTTCTGAGTAAGAGGCCATGTGCTTCCCAGCTTTTAGAAAAGAAAGAAAAAAAGAGAAAATGAAAGAAACACGTTTCTGGCTGCTCTTGTGCACCATATAACAAAGTCTTCTTTCTCTTTCTGCTGTTCTAGGAGGCTCATTAATACACTACCATTCAGAAGAAAGAGATGTAGGACAAAGGACCAGTTTGGAGCAGAAGTCCAGGGACAAGATCGGGGGTAAAGTTTTCAGTATGCCTAAATCTTGAATCTTCACCTGCCATCTCTGGTCAAATCAGATCATGTGTCACAGGGCTTAGCACAGTGCCTGGCACACAGTAAGTACTTAATGAATATCACTTGATTTGATTTTTGGTTGAGATTCAAATCCATTCCCCAGATACTCTCCTAAGAGTGAGACAATACAGTATCATAGTCAAAGTCTTTCCAAGAAAGGAAACATTTTTGAATTGCACTTGATCCTGCTTCCATTAATGAACCTCATCACCTTTACAATTTAGTTCACAAGATTTATTGATGACCACAGTTTTTAATCTAGCCTATTCATTATGGAATGTCTCCTCTTCAGGCCCATTATGGGCTCTCATTAAGTGGAAGATGAGTTGTTTCTTTTATATTATGCTCCCCTTTCAAAGAGCTAAATGGTGTCAATTGTTGATCATGCTATTGCAATGGATGATAGAACCAAAGAGACTTTGCTACAGCTTTAGTGGTTTGGGATCTTTAAGTGCTTACATATAAATATATATACATATATATATATATATATATATATATATTATACACACACACACAAACATATTCACACACACATATACACAGTCTTATTTGATTTTATCCTTTCTGTGAGGGAGGCAGAATTATTAACCCCATTCTATAGATGAAGGCACTGAGTCTCCAAAAAAAAAAGATCAGAGTTGGAAGGGACTTTTGAGATCCTCTAATACAATCCCTTCACTTAGTAGATGAGAGCCAGGGAGGGTAAGTCCATTTCCAAAAGATAGCCTATTTGTGGGTATTCAAGATCTTTGCAGATGGCATAGGATAAAATATAACGATTTTGGTCCTTTGGTTAAAAACAGTAAGTGCCATTGTGAAAAGAGAATAAATGGACTGAGGATTCCTCTTCTTCAAACTTGCTCCTATTTTCTGAGAGGCGGAGGAGTTGAATTCTCCCAGACCACATCTGTCTCTTCCCCTTTCTGGGACCCGGCTTTGAGTGGGACTTCCCTTTGAGGAGACCACTCTTTTGTCATTTTTTGTTCCCTGTTTCTTTTGAGGGGGGAGCACCAAGTATCCCCTCTGACTGAAGAACAACGACTCGTTTAATCCAGAGGCAGATATGTAAGCCCCAATTTCAGTTGTAAAGTTCTATGGGTTGAGATTTATTCAAATTTATGAATTATTAATAAAATCATAGCACTTCATTAACTATCCAGGTGGTTTTTAGTGTCAAACTGGAAGGGAAACTTCCTAGACAGTTATACTATGCATAGTTAAATAACCTCTGCCCTGGTTTTCCCATTAACCTCCCTTTTTATTCCATCGAGGTAGAAACAGAAAATATACAACTTCGTGGGATCAGTCATTAGTCTTTATGTATGGAAAAAGCCAAAATCAAAATAAAATTATGATTAAGGAGGCACAAGGCAACAAATCACATACAAATTCTTAATCTGAAACGCCTGAGGAGGGGAGAGATTGGAGATGCCCTTTTGGGAGTTTCTTCATAGAGAAACATTTCGGTCACCTTTCTTTTCTTTTTTTTCTTGTTACTATTTTCTTTTTTAAATTAATTTATTTGTTTCTAGTTTTGAACAATCACTTCCATAAGTTTAAAATGTTCTCCACCACCTTACCTTCCCAAGACAGCATGCAATCTTATATGAGTTCCACACATACATTCTTATTAAACACATTTTCACGTTAGTCATGTTGTATAAAAGAATTAAAACAAATGGGAGGAACCATGAGAAAAACCAAAACAAAATAAAATATAACTCAACAGAAAATAGTTTGCTTCATTCTGTGTTATGATTCTGTAGTTCTTTCTCTGGATGTGGATGGTATTTTGCATCAAGAGTCCTTTGGAAATGTTTTAGGCCCTTGCATTGCTGTGAAGGGCTAAGCATATCAGAAACAGTCCTTACACCTCATGGCTGGTTACTGTGTATAATTAATATTCTCCTGGTTCTGCTCATTTCACTCAGCATCAGTTCATATAAATCTCTCCAGTTTTTTCTGAAGTCTGGCTGTTTATCACTTTCTATAGCACAATAGTATTCTATTACATTCATATACCACAACTTGTTCATCCATTCCCCAGTTGATGGGCATTCCATCAATTTCCAGTTCTTGACCACCACAAAAAGGGCTGCTATAAATATTGCTGTACATGTGAGTCTTTTTCCTGTTTTTATGATCTCTTTGAGATACAGCCCTAGAAGCAATATTACTGGATCAAAGAGCATGCACATTTTTTAGCCCTTTGGGCATAGTTCCAAATTGCTCTCCAGAATGACTAGATCAGCTCATAGCTCTACCAACAATGTATTAGTGTTCCAACCCTCCCACATCTTCTCCAACATTTGTCATCTTCCTTTTTTGTCACGTTAGCCAATCTGATAGGTGTGATGTGGTACCTCAGAGTTGTTTTGATTTGCATCTCTCTAATCAATAGTGATTTAGAGCATTTTTCATATGCCTGTAGATAGTTTTAATTTCTTCCTCTGAAAACTACCTGTTCATATCCTTTGACCATTTATCAATTGGGGAATGACTTGCATTCTTGTATATTTGATTCAGTTCTCCATATATTTTAGAAATGAGGACTTTATCACAGATACTAGCTGTAAAACTTTTTTCCCAGTTTTCTGCTTCCCTCCTAATCTTGGTTGCATTGTCGGCCACCTTTCTTGCAGAGGTATTTCTTTATGATTGAAGGTTTAGCCACAGGGTCCAGCCTGTAGCAGTAGGGTATATGTGGTATCTTTCTATCCAGTTGTCTTATCCAGTTTCTACCCAGTTATCATTATCTTCTGTCTCCTCAGGTGTTGGGGGGAAAGATGCCTCTTGTTACTAGAGTTTCTCATAATGCCCATGCTGCACTCATACCCATACTCTCTGCTTTTCTAGACTGGTTCCAAGTTTCCCTTGGACCAGGTAAAATCTATCTCAGTTTTCCATATCTCAGGGATACTGAGGGTAGAGAATGCTGCTCCTTCCAGCAGTACAAATCCCATAATTCCTAGCAAACCTCTAGACACTTCTACTTTCACCTACAGAAGAGATGGACCCCTGTCAAAGGCATGTTACATGAGGAATATTTTTCAACCATCATTAATCTTACTAACAGCAATAGAAAGAACTTCTTTTGAGTTCTCAGAGTTCAATTCTTAGAATTCATAATTCTTAGAGTTCAATATCCCAACTCACCAAACCTATGGAGGAATTTACAGATCCTAACTGAGATTCAGACAACCCCACTTCCCTGAAAAAAGCCATTACTATAGTTAGTGCCACCAACAATGATATCTTTTGATAGCCTATAGTACAGCTTGAATCTTAATCATGCTGCCTACTCTTCTCACATTTCTCTTTATCCTGCCCTGCTCTTTGTCCTTTCTAGTTGTCCCCAAAACTGTCCTTGATGATTTGGGCTTCTTTAAGAATTAGTTTTATCAATTCTTTTTCACCAAAGAAGAATCCCAGCATCAAATTCTGGAGGATCAGTTATACTTCTTGCAGCATTTCTTCAGACTGGAAGAAATTGGATGTTTGGATGAGCCCACAAAGGCCATCATAAGGCAACCTCAATGGAGGTCCAAGATATTATTGCCTACTCATGTTTCCTGGGAATTCCAGCATTAGAAACAATCCCATAACCTACAGTATCATCAATTATCCAAAGGGCAGGAATCATAAGACATTGAAAAGATCCTGAAGAAGGCAGCAGAAGTCTAGAGCAGTGTGATGCCCTTGAAGTTCCAAAGAGTGTATAAGCAAGATTCTAACACTGTGTTTGCTTACCTGGCTGGAGATCATGAAGATGCCTACCACTCTGATGGAGAAGGAAGCATCCTAGCTCATGCTTTTCCCCAGATCCTGACTATCAAGGAGCTGTCCCCTTTGACAGTGGTGAAGAATGGTCATATTCTGAGGAGGAAATCAACCTCTTCCTGGTAGCTGTTCATGAGATAGGCCACGCCCTGGATCTGAGATACTCTCAAGATTCAGACTCCATCATGTTCCCCAAATATCAATATCAGGACTCAAGACTCTTCAGGTTCAGTGATGATGATATAAGAGGGATTCAGACTCTTTATTAAGGGAAAAAGAAAATGTTACATCCTGAATATCCTGAAGTTCTAGCTAGACTTGGTGCACATGGATCCTTTTCCATAAAAAGTGTAATTTCCCCGACCTAGAAAGCAAACCAGTAACTCATAGGGAAAGGTTTCCCTTGTTCCAGACTTGTTGGAGCTAAGATCCAAAATTTTCGGGGGAGAGGAATGGTCTAA
>JAQQSK010014251.1:0-11190 GCA_028658325.1 Potorous gilbertii | reverse complement strand
AGAGCAACCAGAAACACTCATTTCTGCTCTGGAACTGTGAGTAAGATTCCCTCTCCACAGCCACCACTAGCTACACCACACCAGCACTCCCCCTCACCCCAGAACCACCATTCAGCCATTCAGGACTGAGACTCAGATCAGCTGCTCAATTCCCCCAGGGTCTTTAGGAAAATGGCTCCAAAAGTGGATGTTTCTGTAGTACTGGCTGCTACCCCTAGGGCTGAGGCTGGGACCTGTCTGCACTCCCCTCTAACTTTGAAGCTATCTTTGGGGTTTGGGGTTTAAAAATGTAGAAACTGTAGCAGTCACCCATGATTCAGTGCCGTGAAGCCTGCTCAAGGCCTGTCCATGAAGCTCAGTCCATGCTGAGTCCACTCCAAGCTCAGTGCAATAGACCTTTCCTGTCAGCCTTCCAGGTTGTCTTGAGCTGGACATCTGTTTTGGTCTGTCATTTTGTGGCTTCTGCTGCTCTAGAGTTTGTTTAGAATCATTTTTAAGGACTATGTGGGGGAGAGCTAGAGCAGGTCTATCTTTCTATTCTGGTATCTTGGCTCCTCTCCCCTTAGTCTAATTTTTAAGATGTTATTTTCTTCAGCATTTTTGCATCTCCTTTAACAAGCAGTTAACTCATTTTTCATGATTTTGTTGCATCACTCTCATTTCTCTTTCCATTTTCCCTCTACTTCTCTTATTTGATTTTCAGAATCCTTTTTGATCTCTTCCATTGCCAGAGATCATTTCATATTTTTCTTGGTGGCTTTGGATTTAGGGGCTTTGACTTTGATGTCTTCTTCTGTTTGTATACCTTATCCTTCCTTGTCACCAAAGTAAGAATTTATAGTCATTATTTTTTCCCAGGTATTTACTTGACTTTTGAGCTCTTTGTCCAGGTAGTTCTCTGCTTTCAGTTGGGATGAGAAGTGTACTGTCAGCTGCTTAATTTTCCCAATATCTATAGGCCTAGAGCTCCAGAAACAGCAGCTGCAGCTACTGCTGCCCCTGCTGCTGCCCCTGCTGCTGCTGGCTCCTCCTCCCATTCTGTAGCCCACTCTACTCTCTCACACAGATCTGACTTTTTTTTCCCATTGATCTTCCAATTTGTCCTCAGTATTTTGGTGCTGTATAGTCTAGAAACTGTCACAGGTGCTAGAGATTCAGTCCCCCCTAGGTCTTCCCAGGTCCTGTCTGTGCCAGTCCTCATTGGACTGTGCTTTGCTCTCATCCTGGAATGATAGACACTTCTCATTGAATTTCCAGGCTGTCTTGGACTGGAGTTTGCTTCACTCCATCATCCTGTGGGTTCTACAACTCCAGAATTTGTCCAGAACCATTTTTACAGGTATTTGGCTAGATTTTGGAAAAGAGCTCTAGCAAGTTTGTGTTTTTACTTCACCATCTTGACTCTGACCCTGTTTTTATGTTTCAGTTCATTTCATGCATATTTCTGGCTTCATCATATAGGTATTCAGCAGCATCTTTACTGAATAATTTCTAGGAAGTTGGGTATTGGTGATTCTATTTTTTTCCAGCTTACGATTCCTTTTATGTCACAAGAACAGAAAGAAGCACCCCTTGATCTGCTAGCCTTCCATGTCAGACTGATCATCACAAAAGTTTTGTGACAGCCTGAAACTCTATGCAACAAGCCTAATGGATATTCTTTTTAACTTAACTACAGTAGCATCATATTGACTCAGATGAAAACCCAGTTTATGGTACTGTCAGAAAATTTGTCAGCATTTTTGGGTTCTTGTCAGACTCCTATAACCACCATGATGACCTCAATGTACATGAAGTCTCCACACTATTTCAGTCACTCTTCTTAGTATTCCTTTTCTTTGATGTTTACTCTCAAATATGGTATGGATGAGGCTGGATTTGGGGGAAGTCATTATCATCATCGTGATGGGATTAGGAGACCTTAAACCTGTGGTTTCATCAGCACAGTGAACTCTCAATGGGATAATTACCTCTGACTCAAATTGATAACTTCTCTGAATTGATAGTCTCCAAAATGTTACTCTAAATTAATGTGTAACTTTAAACTGAGACTGTTAGATGAAGCAAGGGATAGAGTATTGATCTTGAAGTCAGCAAGGGCTGAGTTAAAATCCAACTTCAGACACTTATTACCTCGATGACCCTGGGAAAGTCACTTAATCTCTGTCTGCCTCAATTTCTTTAATTACAAAATAGAAATAATAACAGCACCTATCACACAACATCATTGTTGGGTTTAAAGGAGACTATAACTGTATGACACTTAACACATGTCTACCTCATAGTAAATAATAAATGCTTGTTGCTCCCTCCTGCTGCTTAGACAACTGTACATTTGAATGCTTGACCAAAGTCACCTAATTGGTCTATGTAAGAGACAGATTTTGGAATAATGTCTTCCAGACTCAAAAAGTTTTGATAAGTTCCCTTGTCCATAATGTCATGATTATTTTTCTATTATTTACCACAAAGAATATGTTGTATCTCTTTTGTTGCTCTTTTGACTGGAGAGCTACACATTTTCACACAGCACTGAAAAATTTGGAATGACATTGATGTCTTTGTGATTGAGCAAATATATTGCCTAAGAGAAGCTTTAAAAGGTCCCCTTCCTTCTCTTCTCTCAAGGATATGATGCAAACTTATACAACCAAATGATGTTAGTAGTCCATTTTAAAAATTGATGGTTCTAGCTTGATTCTGTACTTTGCCTCACTAGAGGTAAATACGCTGAGCACTTAGCACAGAGTTTGGTTAAACTCTGAAAGAAATGAAACTCTTAGACTTTTGGTGGGCATTATATGAGCCAGAAAACCATGGAATAGACATGCAACTGAGAGAAGTATGACCAACAATTGATACCTACCACTGAATTTCTTATGTGACCATGGGCAATAGAAAGAGAACACTGTGTTTCCCTATAATTGGCGGTGGCGGGGGGGGTTAAGGCCATCAGCAGTTCAGTCTACTGATTAATGTTAGGAGAACCACTGCACAGAATTATAATCCAATTGCAGCATATACACATGGGGAAACTTTTATGCAGAGAACTTATATAAATTTAACAATTGAAATTAGATGAGGTGTAGCCAAAATAACTGCATGAGCAATACACAAGATTTTTTTTTAAGTAGGCAATATTTCTGACATTTTCTTCTGTAGCATTAAGTGTTTATCAAGGCCGCATGCTGCAGTAATGGTGACTAATGTTGCATATTCTAATGGAAAGTGATGGAGTGATATATTAGAGCATTAGCTACACATCTGACTGTGTACTTAACAGCTTCGTTGGTTTTAATGTAGGCTATAATTACTGAGGCTAAGCTAGCAGATTTAGCTGAAAATTTATAAGAAAGTAATCACTGAAATAAAATAAAACATGAATAAAGTATTTCTCCATCTTAATACTCCTTCCCCCACTAATGTCTTGTCCCGGGTGGTGGTATATAAATATAAATTGATGTTGTCATTCTTATTACTATCTTGTTCCATTCCAAACATCTTTGGTAGATTTAAAGAAAATTTTTTTAATGCAAAATGTCACTCAAGGTATGCAATTATTTTCTTCCTTGACACTAAGTTTAAGAATACAGGCAATAAGGTATAGTGGACAGAGCACTGAACCGGAAGTAAGAACACCATTCTATTTAACAAGGGTTTCTCAAGTGCCTATTAAGTATTTGGCAAAGAAGTAGCTCTCATGTAGTACAGAGATATCAAATGTCAGGACCACAACACTCCCAAGTACAAACTGGAACCAGATTAAGATCTAATTGAAAAATATTTAGAAAATAAATTTTAAACAGAACACATTAATTGTTAATTGTTGCTTCTAACTCGATGTGACCTCTTAGGGATAATTTAATTGCTTCATTTATATTTGAAATTTATACCAATGGTATAGTGAAAATAGAAGTTGCTTTGGAGTCAGGAAGACCCGAGGTCAAGTACTGACTTTGATATATACTGGTTGTGTGACTCTGGGGAGTAATTATATATCTTGGTACCCCTGGGCAACTTTAAGATAATAGATTGTAGGGGAGAAGCATCTGGAAAGATGGCTTAGGGGGACAGAAAATTCCACAGATTTTTCCCCCACAAAAGAGATAAAATAGCACATTAGGGTGAATAAAGTGCTAGTAAAAAGAAATAGGAATAAAGGCACGACAGGGTTCTTCCTGGAACAATTTGAGATCAGAAGAAAAATCCCAGGATGAGGAGTAGTAAAGAGTAAACAACTCAATTCTAGGGTCCACTTTACCAAAAAGCAGCAAGCCCTTGGTTAGCTGGTTTGAGAGGCTCCTCAGGTTCCAGCCACAGGAAATTTTACCTCCCCTCTTCCCAGGATAGTGAAGCAAGATGGGCTTCTGAGCCCAAGAAGATCAGGGCAACCTCTGCTAACAATATATGCCAGACCCAGTTGTACTGCAAACAGCAGGGTGGGGGAAGGAGAGCTCAGAAGGAAAGAGCACATGCCTGGCGAGCACAGAAACAGTGGAGCAGAATACCCATGGCTGTGGGGACTTACAGAAGTTTGGAGGTTTGGATTTGGTTCCAGGCTAGAGGGGAGAACTGAACCTTGGGGACAAGAGGCACCATACCCCAGAGCTAGAGGTAGTTGCAAAAACAAAATTGTGCTATTATCACAAAAAATGTACAGGCAAAGGAGAAAGAATCTAACAATATAAAGCTATCATGGATAGTCATAGAGATGACTGGGGTTCATCTTCAGAGGAGGAGAAAAGAATTCATAGAAGATCTTTAAAAAGACACTAAAAATCAAATGACAAAGATGGAGGAAAAACTAGAAAAAAGTAATTATCTGACAAAAACAAGAAGATTATGAAAGGAAAGTCAACTAATTAGAAAAAGAGATCCAGAATCTTAAGGAAGGAAATGACACCTAGAAAATTAGAATTGGGTAAGGTGAAGTCAGCAACATCATAAGAGATCAAGAAATAATTAAACAAAATATGAATAATGAAAAAATAGAAGAGAAAGTGAAATGTAAGAAAAACAACACACCTGGAGAATAGATCAAGAGAAAACGAAAATAATCTGATTAACTGAAAGCTATGAGCAAAAAAAAATCTTGATACAATAATAAATAATTAATTAAAGAATATTGTCCTGAAGTATTAGAAAAAAAGGGGAAAGTAGAAATAGCAAAAAATTCAGTCACCACCTAAAAGAGATACCATGAGGAAAATGCAGAGAAATATTATACTCAGATTCGAAAACCCCCATCTCAAGATGTGTCACAATTAGAATTATACAAGACCTAGCAGTGGAGACATTAAAGGACTACAGATCTTGGAATACTATATATCAAAAACAAAAGAACTGGGGCTCCAGTTGAAAATATCATACCCAACACAGTTAAGCATAGTCCTGAGTGAAAAACAAATGGACATTTGATCAACTGTCAGACTTTCAAGACTTTGTTAAGAAAACAATCTGAACCTAATAGAAGATTTGACATACAAGAGCCAAGAGAAACATAAGATACATGCCAAAGACTGATTACAAGAGATGTAATAAGGACAGATTGCTTGCTTTTTATATATGTAAAATAAAAAATGTATATCTAAGATTCTTATTAATAATTGAGTGTTATTGAGGTAAACCTGAGTATGATAGGAATTTGAAAAGTAAAACCATTTAGGAACAGCTAAAAAGAATAATTGTTTTATATAAATGAGGTGGAAAAGGAAGCATCAATGCATAAGAATGATATGGGAAGACAAGGGAGGACAGAGTCAAAAAGGCAGAGTGAGAGCAAGAATTCACCTAAACTCTAAGACAAACTCCTTCAGATACCTCTAAAAATAGAATCTGAACAAATTTTAAAGTGTCAGAATTCAAGAGGAAACAGTGTGGCAGATTTCCAAACCAGGACAGCCTGGAAAGTTGATGGGAAGAATCTATTGTAGGGGTGGGGGTGAGGCACTGGAGGGGCTCACAGTGCACAGGCTGCACAATTGCAAAGTCAAGCAGGAAGCCCTGAGTGGTCTGAAGCAGAAGCAACACTGTTGATTCTCAAACATATCAGCTCAGGATGGGAGTTGAGTGGAACTGAGCAAGAGAGAAGCACAGAATCCCAGGTAAATGCAGCAGCCACTCCTGAGACTATCAGCTGGCAGAGTAAATGTCTAAGTCACCTACTTGAACTTCCTGGAGTCAAGACAGCAGAGTGATTTGTAAATGCTACCACCCCATCTCTTGTTGACTTTGAAATACCCAGAGAATATTTCCCCAGGAAAAATCCTAAAGCAGTGGGATCAGCCAAAGGTATAAATAGTCTTTGAGCCCATGAGACTAGGAAAATCGTGAAGGGGTGTCCCTCTTACTGTGACTGAAGGAGACCAGTCGAGGAACAGAGCTGTGCCAGACAGCCCCACCTCAGTAAACTGGGAAGAGATCCTGAGTCTCAAGGGATGGAGCCCATAGTCGCCAACACCAGGACCTCAGGTGTGCCTCAGCACCACGAGGGGAATCAGGAAGACAATAGGGCAGACAGGGTTCACCAACCACTGAGCTTGCCTACACTCTAGTTCAAAAGAGGAGACCTCCTGCCCCCAGACCACACTTCCCCCACAACTAACACAACAAACTCCAGGGTAAATCCAGAGAAACTCAGAAAGACTTCAATTGACCTCTGCTTTCATATACCAGCCAGCTCAGCAAGAGGTAAGCTGCAGCATTTTAGTTTCTAGCTGAAAGAATCAGATGCCACAACGCATAAAGCCTCAAGTTCTAAGCACAAAAACAAAGACAGAAGCCCCTGTGCCCCAGAAGCAAAATCCACTTTAAAATCCAGGAAAAGGGTGATCATCATGAGTAAAAAGCTAACCAGAAAAGAGAAAAACATTCAATTTTTCTATGGGAATAAGGACCAAAACAAGAATAGCAAAGAGGTCAGCATTGAGACTGTATTCCCATCTGAAACTTCAGAAGGGAATATGAGCTAGCCTAACCTCAAAGAGCATTCTTGGAAGAGCTCAAGAATAATTTTAAAAGTCAATTTAGAAAAGTAAAAGAAAAACTAGCCAATGGTTTTAAAAATATGAAAAAATAAATCATGGAAGACTTTAATGGGAAAATTGGACAAATGGAAAAGGAAGGGCAAAACCTAACAGGAGAAAATAACCCCTTAAAAAGAACAAATGGACAAAAGGGAAAGGAGATGCAAAAGGTAACTGAAGAAAATAATCTATTAAAATTAGAATTGGTCAAGTAGAAACTAATGACTTTATGAGAAATCAATAATCAATCAAACAGAATCTGAAGAATGAAAAAAATAGAAGAAAATGTAGAATGTCTCACTGGAAAAAAACAACCGACCTAGAAAATAGATTCAGTAGAGAAAATTTTAGAATTATTGGACTACCAGAAAGCCATGAGGAAAAGAAAGAGCCTGGATAATATATTCCAAGAAGTCATGAGGGAAGACTTTCCAGAGGTCTTAGATCCAGAGAGCAAAATCATCATCAAAAGACTCAACCAATAACCTCCTTTTCAGGAATTGCAGAGACTGCAAATTCAAAACACCAAGGAATATTGTTGCCAAATTTCAGAACTATCAAATGAAGGAGAAAACACTGCAAGCAGCCAGAATGAAACCATTCAAATATTGAGGAACTCTCATACAGCATATTGCAGTTTCTATACTAAAAGATCAGAGGGATTGGAATATGATATTATGTAAGCAAACAAGCTGGAACTACAACCAAGGATCAACTAAATAGCAAAAATTGAGCATAATAATTCAGGCAAAGAGATGGACATTCAAAGAAATAAGAGATTTCCCGATCTTCCTGATGAAAAGGCCAGAGCTCAAGAGAAAATGCAATCATCAAGCACAAGTCTCAAGAGAGGCATGAAAAGGTAAATAGGGGGAGAAATTTGTTATTCAATATGGGTGAATAGTTTACATCCCTATAAGGGAAGATGATATTTGCCAATTTTGAGAACTATATATTTATAATGATATCTAGATTTAAGGAGTGGGCATCAATTAAATGATGTGGTGATAAAAATGTGATTTAAGGATGTGAAGGAATTGAAGCAAGAGAGGAGAAAAGGTAAATTACATCACAGGAACAGGCACAAAAACATATTACAGATGAAGAAAAGGGGGAGGGAGATGAGCATTGTTTGAGATTTACTCTCATCTGATTTGGTTCAAGGTGAGAACGACAAACTCAGTTAAGTGTGGAAATTTATCTAACTCAATAGAGAGTAGGAAGGGAAAGGGGAAAGAAAAGGGAGAGGACGTTACTGGGAAGAAGTAGTAACGGAAAAGAGGAGTCAAAGGGAGGGGGATGAAAGAAGGGAGGGAAGACTGAGGGAGGCAGTGGTCAAAAATTAAAACTTTTGTGGAGGGGAAGAGAGAAGAGGGAGGAAAAGGATGGAGGGATAGACACAGATAGCAATCACAACTGTGGTGAATAGCAGAAAGAATTAAAATGCAGCAAAATGTTGTTTGCAAGAAACAAATTTCAACTCAGGTGGTACAAACAGGGTAAAGGTAAAAAGTAAGAGCAGAATATATTGTGCTTCAGTTGATGTAAAAAAAAAAGCAGGTGTGGAAATGCTCATCTCAGACAAAGCAAAAGCAGAAATAGATCTAATCAAAAGAAATAAGGAAGGAAGCTATATCCTGCCAAAAGGCACCATAGACAACAAATCAATATCATTACTAAACTTATATGGACCAAGTGGTATAGTATCCAAATTCTTAGTGGAGAAGTTAAGGGAGTTACAGAAAGAAATAGACTATACTATACTATACTATGTATACTATAGCAAAACTATACTAAGAGGGGATCTCAACTTCTCCCTCTCTGAACCTGATAAATCTAACCTCAAAATAAACAAGAAAGAAGTTAAGGAGGTGAGTAAAACTCTGGGTAGGGTAGATATGATAGATCTCTGGAGAAAACTGAATCAGAATAGAAAGAAATATACCTTTTTCTCAGTGGTACAGGGCACAGATACAAAAATTGACCATGGACTAGGTCATAAAATGCCCACAATCCAGTGCAGAAAGGCAGAGATAGTTAATACATACTTCTCAGATTATAATGCAATAAAAATTATATGTAACAAAAGGCCATGGAAAGATGGACCAAAAATTAATTGGAAAATAAATAATCTAATCCTAAAGAATGAATGAGTTAAACAACAAATCTATAAACAATCAACAGCTACATGCAAGAGAAATACAATAACGAGACAACCTCCTGAAACTTATGGGATACTGCAAAACCGTTTTTGGAGGAAGTTTTATATCATTGAAAGCCCACATGAATAAAATAGAGAAAGAAAAGATCAATGAATTGGGCATGCAGCTAAAAAAGTCATAAAAAGAACAAATTGAAAATTCCCAACTAAATAACAAATTAGAAATACTGAAAACCAAGGGAGAGGTTAATAAAATTAAAATGAAGAAAACTGTTGAACTAATAAATAAAATTAAAAGTTGGTTTTATAAAAAACCAACAAAATTGATAAATATGCGGTCAATTTGATTTAAAAAAACAGAAAGAAGAAAACCAAATTACTAATATTAAATAATGAAAATTTCCTCCAATGAGGAGGAAATTATAATAAAAATTAGAAATTAATTTGCCCAACTGTATACCCATAAATTTGACAATCTAAATGAGATGGATGAATATTTTTAAAATATATTAATTACCCAAATTAACAGAAGAGGAAGTTGAATACTTAAATAAATCCATCTCTGGAAAAGAAATTGAATAAGTCATCAATGAACTCCCTAGGAAAGAATCGCCAGTGACAGATGGATTTACAAGTGAATTATACCAAACATTTAAAGAACAATTAATTCCAACACTATAAAGACTCTTTAGGAAAATTGGTAAAGAAGGACTCCTACCAAATTCTTTCCATGATACAAATATGATTCTGACATCTAAACTAGGAAGAGCCGAAACAGAGAAAGAAAAGTATAAACCAATATTTCTAATGAATATAGATGCAAAAAATTTAAATAAGATATTAGCAAAAAGAACACAGCAACTTATCATGAGATTAATACATTATGATCAGATAGGATTTATATAAGGAATGCAGGAATTATTCAATATTAGGAAAACTATCAGCAGTATTGGTCATATCACCAACAAAACTAACAGAAAGTGAATGATTATCTCAATAGATTCAGGAAAAGCTTTTGGTAATATACAATATGCATTCCTATTGAAAACACTGGGGAGCATAGGAATAAATGGAGCCATTCATAAAATAATAAGCAGTATCTACAAAGCATTATATGTAATGGGGATAAACTACGTACATTTCCAATAATATCAGGGATGAAACCAGGATGTCCATTATCACCGCTATTATTCAACATGGTACTAGAAATTTTAGCTTTAGCAATAAGAGAAGAAAATGAAATTGAAGGAATAAGAATAGGCAAAGAAGAAACGAAGTTATCACTCTTTGAAGATGATATGATGATATACTTAGAGAATCCCAGAGAACCAAGTAAAAATGTACTTGAAATAATAAATAACTTTTGCAAATTCGCAGGTTACAAAATAAACTCACATAAATCATCCGCATATCTATATATTACTAACAAAGCCCAACAGGAAGAGATAAAAAGAGAAATCCCATTTAAAGCTATGGTCAACACTACAAAATATCTGGATTCCACTTGCCAAAACAAACTCAAGGGCTGCATGAACACAATTACAAACACTTTTCACATAAATAAACTCAGATTTAAGTAAGTGGAAAAACATCAGTTGCTTGTGCGTAGGCTAAGCTAATATAATAAAAATGACAATTCTACCTAAATTAATTTATTTATTCAGTGCAATACCAAACTACCAGATAATTATTTCCTAGAGCTACAAAAAAATAATATCAAATTTCATCTGGAAGAACTAAAGTTCCAGAATATCAAGGGAATTAATGAAAAGTAATGCTAGGGAAGGTGACCTAGCCCAGCAGATTTAAAATTGTATTGTAAAACAACAATCATCCCTTGGTACTGGCTAAGAAATAGAGGGGTAGACAAGTGGAATAGGTTAGGTACTCATGACAAAGTAGTCAATGAATAAAGCAATCTATTGTTTGATAAACCCAAGGACCCCAGCTTCTGGGATTAGAACTCATTGACAAAAATTGCTGGGAAACCTGAATAACAGTGTT
>JAQQSK010014250.1:0-11190 GCA_028658325.1 Potorous gilbertii | reverse complement strand
GGAGGGATGAAAGAAGAGAGGGCAGATTGGTGATATGAGTAATTAGAATGCTCAGTGTATTGGGGAGGGGGGAGGGGACAAATAGGGAGAAAATTTGGAACTCAAAATTTTGTGAAAATAAATGTAAAAAGTTAAATAAATTTATTTAATAAAAAAATTTTTTTACTTTAAATTTCCTTTCCAATTATAAGCAAAAGAAAATTTTAGCATTTTTTTCAATTTTGAGTTCAAAATGATCTCCCCTCTTCCCCTTCCCCAAAGAGATAATGCTATTAAAACTGATAATCCTTTTATTCTTAGAGAAATTTGGGGTCATTAAGGAATAATTGCTCTCTCCTGAAGCAATCCAAAGATTGCAAAAGGCTACCTACTGTATAAAGACATAATTTTTAATTGTAATCACAAATAATGTATATAGATCAGTAACTTTCCTCAGTCCATAGGAGCTTTCCTGAATACAAGAATACCTGTATTGTTTGACTCCTATCAGAGAGAAAGAACAAAGAAAAAAAATGAAACAAATGAAAGACTTCTCATCATGTCTATGATGACAAAAAAAGCAACTTTCTATGTACTTTTTCACCTGAAGTCAGGGAGTCTCCTAAGCAATCTTAGACCACTATACTTTGGCAGAACAGAAGCCATTTGGTAGCTCTGCTGTGCTGTGCATTCCTCAGTAACTGGTCACAATTTCAGGGAAGAAAGGAAAGATCATGAGCCTGGCCCTTGGTGTGACTGGAAGTAGAACACAGCAGCCTAGACCCCAGAAGTTCAGTCTCTCTGAACCTGCAAGTTCACTAGACATCTTCCCCAGCATCTGTAGACCTCTCTATTCATCTCCCTAACTGCCTTGAACTGAAAAAAATATTCACTGTGACTTCTTCTTGACTTTTCCAATAAGAATTCAATTTAGTACGTTCTCTAGATCTTTGTCAAAGGGATGTTAGGGGAGATCTTGATTCCTACACTTCATCTTACTCCACCATCTTGACTTCTCCCAAATACTCCACAAATGAGTTTATCTTGCTAATATGTGCTACTTTTGGCTGCTATTTTGCTTACATTAGCAAATATCAAGTATTTTCATATTAAGTATATGTATTAAAGTACTTTTTAGATTCTTTTAGGCTCCTTGTTATGTCAATTGCTCTAATCTTCAAACTTCTAGATGAAATTGTAGTGATAACTGTATTATTTCTTTGTCCATACACTATTTTTGAATTTCAATCATTTTTAGGTAAAGTTAAAATTGTTTAAACATTATTTTCCCCAGTTTTTTCTTTTTATCTTAACTTTATATTAATATTATCTTCACTCAAGTGAACACGTGATTTGATCACTACAGGCTAATTTCTACCTCTTAAGCACAATTTTTTTTAAGTTATTTGGTACTTGCCATGTCCATCTCAACATTTTGAACTTTACTTCTCCTGACACTATTTTTGGGACTATGTAATTCTCAGAGTCATCCTCTATTGTTTCCAGATTCTGTACCTATTGTTTCCAAAATATCTAAGTTGGTTGATGAGTTCCCTTTGCATCTACATCAAAATCTTCAAACAATTCCTTTTCTTCCTCTTCACTGGATTTTTTTCCCTTTATGTCTTCACAATTTCATTCTTATGAGTTCTCATTCATCCTGGTCTGACTTGCTCTGTCCAATTTTAATCCATGGAATCCTTCCTATCATTCCTCTGAATCCACTGATGTCTGTTCTTATGAAATCTAGTGTACATTAGATTATCCAAGCTTTTCTCTCCTTCGTCATGAATTCTAGAAGTGAATTATTTCCCCTTGATGTTCCTGTAATTTCTGCCCTGTTAGTAGCACTTCCCTGTTAGTGAGAATCACATTTAAACCAAAATTTCTTTTTGTTAACTTCTCTACCTTTTGAAAAATAAAATTATCATTAAGGCAAGTCAAGTATTGTTAGCTGTTCTGTTTTTGGCTTGAAGAGAACTTCAGCAGATGTACATGTAATGTATATGTATCATCCTCCTCTGCCAGATTGAGATTTCTTTTATAAACACCTCATCAATTTCCTCTTGCTGTTCAAATAGAATAGAGTAGGCGGCATGAAAATATCTCATTTTTCTCTTTTTCCATGGATCCTCACCAAATGTTCTCCATCATGTGTCCCTACTGTGTTCCCTGGCTTTCCTTATAGGAGTATGAGCTGAACCTGGTGAGAAAAGCTCATAGTAACCACAAAGGGCAGAGTGGAGCTCTATTGGGAGGAAAACTGAGAGTGACAAGAAGGTAGGGATGCTCAATTCACAACTTGTTTGTTTTCTCTACCAAGAGGAATAACCCTTGTGTTGGAAATGACAACACAAAAATAGCTAACCATGAGACAATACCTAAGATAAATAAGGCAATAAAAAGAAAGACTCCATAGTAACTGTCATTGATAAATTCAAGTCACCTGACCCAGATGAACTGTATCCTCAGATCCTAAAAGAAGTGACAGATGTCATTTCTGAGCCACTGCCAGTGATAGTTTAAAGACAATGAGAATGGAATCTCAAGATTGGTGAAGAGTAAATGGCATGCCAGTCTTCAAAAAGTGCAAAAGAACAGTTTGCAAACAATAAGACAGTGAGCTTGACTCTGATTATTTCGAAAATAATAGATCAAATCATTAAAGGGATGATTAATGGACATAAAGAGAAAGCAGGCATATTGCAAAATGTTAGCACAATTTCATCAGGAACAGGTCATGCTAGACTAATATGATTTTTTAAAGGGTTATCAATCTGAAGAGATTATAACTATTTCCCAAATAAGAAGAATGACCTGTCTATGGTTTATCTTGTTTTTTATAAAGAATCTCAGTCTTGTGGAGAAGATGAAGAGATATGGACTAGACAATAACACAATTTAGTTGAACTCAAATGTATTCAATAGCCTGATTTAAAGAGTTAATGGTTCAATGGCAAAGTGGCAGAAGCCTCTGGTGGAATATTTGTTTGACCCTTTATCAGTGATTTTGATTAAAGACATACACACACACACACACACACACACACACACACACACACACACACATATATATATATATATAAAACATTCTTATGTGATTTACAAATGGGGCTTAGCTTTACTTAGGGATGAATGTGAAGTTTTATACATGTGACAAGAATCAACTTCACAATTATGAGTGAAGTATAGTTACATAGTAGGTGATCTAAAAAAGATTTCTGGGTTTTCAAAGACTACAAACTCAATACAAGTCAGTGGTGTGATATAGCAACCCAAAAGCTAGTATGATCTTGGGTTGCCATAAGAGGGTCATAACTTCCAGGCATAAGGAAAATGCCTGGCCTCCAGAGTGTGAGCCGCTTGAAGGTAGGAACTGTGTTTTGCCTTTCTTTGTATTCCCAGTGTTTAACATAGGATCCAGCACATGTTAAATACTTACTAAATGTCAATGGATTGACTGTCTTTGTTAGATCTCATCTGGAGTATTGTCTTCATTTTGAGGTACCATAGTTTGAGAAGGGCACTCATAATGTAGAAAAATATCCAAAAGAGGGCAACAAGGATCATGAAAGACCTTGGGTCCATGTTATATGAAAATCAGCTGAAAAACCAGGGAACATTTATCTTAGAAAAGAGAAGATTCTGAGATGACATTCTAGTTGTATTCAAGTGTAATACACTCTCTGGGTTCATTCTGGCATGTTACATTGATATATACCAATTTTGTCCCCCATTGGTGCCTGATACCTTGGATTCTAATGTCACTATGTGATGGCTATTCCTACTATTGAAGTTCATGAGTGCCCTCCAGTGTGTAACCAAGTAACAATCAGCCAGTAGATGTCGTTCCAGTATAGTAAGTAAGTATAAGACATTTTCCCCAAAATTCCTTGGGCATACTGTTTATACATAGTGTATATGAGCAGAATGACTTAAATTTTCAGAAACAACAGTATGAATCCCATGTATAGTATATAAATGTGTCAGATATTAACTTAAAGTCCTTGGTATTTCAGGGTCCAGTAATTCCACAAGCTTGTGTTAAGCACCTACTATGTGCCTGGCACTGTGTTGTGAACTGGGAATGCAAATAGAACAAGTAGAAAGTCCTTCATTCTCAAAGAGGACCATGACATCATGAAGGTGATGCCATGACTTGAAAGTGAATTGGATTTAAGCAAGGCAGGCTGTGCAAAGTCACCAGCCTCACTTTCTCCCCCATAGCCATCCGGAGCTAGTGGCCAGATATGGATCAAGATGACTAGAGATGACCCTGCCCCCAAGGAGATTATTTTCTTGTGGCAGATGGCCTGTGTCCCCACGCAGCTCGGTGATGTGGTGAAGAAAGATACACAGGCAGATGGGAGATGATAAGCCAACTCTGTTTATTGATCTGAGGGTCAGGGTATTTATAGACAGAAATTGCAAGCCTAGTGACATTCTGCTCCTCTCCTGTTCTAGAGATTTGGCCAGTCTTATTGTCTTTAAAGATTGTTAGCCTAGAGGGCATCTATTTTACATATCGCTTGTATTCTGTAGTTCTCTTGTTTGTCTTTAGGAGACAGCAACATCTAGAGGGCATGGAGAGCCATTCCGGATGATAAGGAGCACAGTCTCAAAGAACAGTTTCCCTGAAAGTCTATCCTGAACTTGTCAACGGCACTCCATCCTGGCCCTCAACGTTTTCTAGTAAAGAAAAACAATACATTAAATGAAAATGAAAACAGGGAGAGGAGACAAGGTATCCAACACAGGGGCATAATAAAGTCCAGAGTATAGCTTGGGAAAGAATGAGACATAGCTAGCTTGGGTGCCTTTATTAAATGAAAGTTCCTAGATGTACCATCTAATCAGAGAGACAAAAGATATTTCCAATGTATGTATTCTAAGACTTGAGTGAGACTTCAGGAGGAAGAGCTAGGACTTGGAAGAAGAGGTCTGGAGTGCAGCCTGGAGAGGAATAAGGTCTTTTATGCCTTCAAAGAGTCTTCATGCGGTACTCCTTGGGTTGCACATCTCTGTAAGCCAGTCTTCTCCATAGGACTCACAGAGCCCTGAGTTTCTCAGTCCATAATCAGAATTCTCCTCTACTGCAAGGAATCATGGTTCTTTTTTTCTGGAGAAAATTGGGGTTAAGTGACATGCCTAGGGTCACATAGCTAGCAAGTATCTGAGGTCAAATTTGAACTCAGGCCCTGCTGACTCCAAGGTTAGTGCTCTATCCACTTTGCCACCTCTATCAGTCATGCTTCTTGAAATGGTTTTTTATCTCAAGGGATTGTCTCTTTATATCCATTTCCATTTTCTGGGACGTGTCTTTCTGCCCCCAGCTGACTCCTACTCACCCATTAGCTGCAGTGATATGGCCAATTACAGGAAGGGAAAAGAGAAGAGAAAGTCCCCTTATACTCTTGTCCTGTGGTCCTAGAGAATCTTCCACTGCTGAATGAATCTTTCTTTGTATACAGACACAAGGAATATATTTGAATTGTGCAGTCAAAACACAAGATGTTTCCTGTTTGGTGCCAGGTTATGAATCGAGGGGTCAAATTCCTTGTAATCTCAGAGTGATTAAAAACTTATTCACATTTTTTGGTGAGATTGTAGGAAAACTCCTTAACCCCTCCTGAAAAACCTATGATTATGTTCTGAGTTCTGTGACCACACACAGCAGCTGAAAAGGAAAGGAAAACTCTCCCTGAAACAAGTATTTGATAGCGTGATTTTTGTATTCGTCCGTTGCCGAAGGAGACAATGCCATCAGAGAAATAATAACATGACTTGCATTTAACTTTGTTTTGAGTGAGGGAGGGCTGTGCAGGTCTCCAGCCTCACTTCTCCTCCAGAACCATCTGAATCCAGTGACCTGATATTCCTCAGGATGACTGGAGATGACCCAGGATGAGGCAATTGGGGTTAAGTGACTTGCCCAAGGTCACACAGCTAGTGAGTGTCAAGTGTCAAATCAAGAGATTTGAACTCAGGTCCTCCTGACTCCTGCACTGGTGTTCCATCCACTGCACCACTTAACTGCCCAATCTGATCTGTAATATGGAGAAGGATTGGATATATTTTGTTTGACTCTGGAGGGTGAAACCAGGAGCAATGGGAAGAGGAAACTTAGATTTAATGAAAGGGAATACTTCTTGACAATTAGAGCTATTCCAAAGTGAAATTGGATACCTCAATGGGTGATGAGTTCCTCATCTTGGGAGGTCTTTAATAAGAGACTGACTCTCTACTTGCCCCACATATATTGGTAAGGATTTCTTCTGAAGATGAATTTCTTCTTATTCCCAAATTCTGTGATCCTGCATATCTCTTTAATATGACATATCATGCATGTTCTCTCCGTGTGTCTGTGTGTGGCTGCGTCTGCTCTGTCTCTGTTTGAATCTCTGTATATGCCTCTCTATCTATCTGTGAGTGTGTGTGCACACGCACACATGAGTATGTGAGTCTGTCTGTGTTTCTCTCTGTCTCTCTTTCTGTGTCTGTCTGTCTCTCTCCCTTACACACACACACACATACACACACCTTCTCCATCCTGTTTCTTTTCAATAAACTATACCTATTCAGAATCATGTTTTTCAATAACACCTTAACTTGCCACCAAATTTCAGGGAAACTTTTAAGGTCAATTTTTTCTTCTGCTCAGAACCTCTAGCACCTCTTATTTATTCAAACTTTAAATAGTAGTGCGTAGGCATTTGAAGGCATGGCTTTTACGACTGATCCCTTTTCCGGTTTTTGTCTCTTGTGAACTTCTGTGTATCTCAACTGCTGGGCTTCCTTCCTTCTCTGTAGCTTCATTTATGTAAGACAATTTTCTCCTTCCCTCATCCCTTTTGAGTTTAAATTTTGCTTAGATTTCCAAGGCACTAGATAAGTATAGTCTTACTTTAAGTCTTTGTTAAACATTCTTCCCTTGTTTCAGACAGCTGTAGGCAGAGTGCTAGGCCTTGTACCAGAAAGACCCGTGTTCAAATCCAGACTCAGACACTTATTATCTGTGTGATCCTGGGCAAGTCCCTTAAGCACTGTTTGCCTCAGTTTTCTCAACTCTGAAATGAGGTAATAAGAGTATCTACCTCCAAGACTTTTTGCGTGGATCAAATGAAATAATATTTGTAAAAAGTGCTCAGCATAGTGTTTGGCACATAGCATTGTAGAAATATTCTATTCCCTTTGCTCTGGTCAGAAATCTGTTATTATTGTACTTTAAGACATGGTCCAGAATCTATTCTTGGACAGCAAGTTCTTAGTTAGCTCCTCATTTTCCAAATCAATTTCCCCTTCTTCTGCCTTGAGTAGTTAACAGTGAGGGAAATGCAACCTGCCCTCCAATGGTCTTCAGTTCCTTGCCCAAAGCTTCTTGATATTTGACATCATGTTCTAGACTTCTTATGGCAACACAAACACTTGGACCCATGGAAATCATCATTTTGTCTCCCAAGGTTAAGTCTTTAACCTGTTACATCTTGAATACATGCCCTAGAAAGACAATAAATCTATCCATTGCTATAGAATCTACAAATAGTTGCCTCAGTATCCTTAGGAAGTGAGTTACCAATCAATACTATTGTTTTTTTTTTCAATTTCAGTCAGACTGGATGATCTCTCCTCTGCTACCTTTGGTGGTAAAAATGACATCTACCATTTATATAGCGCTTTAGGGTTTGCAAAAAAAACTCTATAAATATTGTGTCACTGATCCTCAGGACCCACAGATTCTAGGAAGGGAGCTATTATGAGTCCCATTTTACTGATGAGGAAACTGAGACAAAGAATGACTTGCTCAGCATCACGTAGCCAGCTAGTGTCAGAGAGCAGATTTGAACTCAGCTTTTCCTGACTCCAGGTTCAGGCCTCTAGGCACTGTGTTCCCTAGCTCCTCATTAGCATTCCACAAAGGCCCATTCGTTTCCTCATGCTGATGCCTCCCCTTCAGGAAGACCAACATTTTGTTTTAAACTCTGTCTCACCAGTTATGTTTCCCTTCATCTTCCTTCCTTTCCTTCCGTGATTCTACTCCACCCCTCCTAACAAGGGTGAATGTTCTCCTTGGTTCCTTCTATCATCCCAATAAAAATCCTGCTTCCAGGAATGTAATATGGCAGTGAATCATAGATTGTTCTGTCCTCTGAAGAAGGAAAATTGCAAGTGACTCAAACAGAAATGCCAAGTTGTGCAGTAGGTTAGGAATGGCTTGAGGTGACTTACCTGTGATGTTGTGTGCATGGGAAGCAGAATAAAGAACTTCATGCACTAGATTGAAAAAGGAGATAAATTGGTCATGTATTGAGAACAAAGGTTAAAAATAAACAGAGTGGGGACTGCACTGTTAACCAAATTAAAAGACCTTAAGAAAGTTTCCAATATATTGGAGAGGCAGACACCCAATGATTTATGAATGAACAAGGTTCGAGACCTGTGTGTTTAGGAGATTTGGACTCACATAGGGTACAGAGCACTGGACCTAGAGTCAGAGATCCAGGGTTCAAGTTCCACCTCTAATTCTTAACTAACTTTGTGATGTTAGGCAAGTCACTTAATTTCCCAAGGCCTCAGTTTCCTCATTTATAAAATGAAGGGTTAAGACTTGATATCTGAGATTTCTTTAAGTCCTGAGTCTATGATCCTATGATTGGTAAGATCATAGATCCATTGAGGAATGACATGTAAAATTCCATGAAGGAATAAACAAAGCCCTAGAATCCCACCAGTATGTTACCTGATGTAGCACTGGTAATGCAGAATTGCCTGGGATGCATCTCCATTCATACTACAAGGCTTCATGTGTCTCACCAGGAGTAATGGACACTTACTCTCTGAAGTGATTCTATCTCTCCAAATGCTTTTCACACTGACAGATTTTGATTGCCACAGAAGAACTACCAGGTTCTTCTCAGGTTATATTACAGTTTTCTCAGCATCCTGGGGATAAATCTGTTGAAGAGTAATAAACTCCACACACATATGACATTAAAGTCTGATTGTTCTTTCTATTTTCACAAACAAGTCATTCATCATGATGATATTTTCAGATCTTAAATATAATCTTTTACTCAGTAATAAGGCAAAATAATAATATTAAAAGTATATATATATATATATATATATATATATATATAGTAAAGCAAATACTGAATAATAAAATATATTGCAATCCATGCCTCAATGCAGCTCATACTCTTGCACAAACGTACTAAATATCAGTAGAAAGATTGGATACACACAGGAACTTGGTAGAGAAGAACATGAGGAATAAAAACTATCTTCCTATGGTAACTCACAACTCTGGACTGCAAAGATCTGAGGTCAGTCCATTCAAGAACATTTACACCACATACACCCTCTTCTCTGTGTATTTGCTGGTTCTCTACTATATTTGAATCAATGAAATATTTATAATCTCTTTCAATTTACCATCACCCTTAAAAGAATGTTGAGAAAATGCTACTTATTAATTTAATGAATTAGTTCCCTTGAAGCTCATCTGACTGGTTACCTCTGGGCTAGACAGACCACTCCAGTCAGTGACTCATTTACCCAAGGGATGAGCTATCCAGTAAAGACAGAGCTCACAACAAACATCTCAGATTGACTCTGAGCAAAGCAAACAGACTTGGGCAGCTTTTCACTCACAAGAATTCTGCATACAATTAAATCTCAGAATCAGCAAAGTAGTTGAAAAACCTCTGCCCTTTTCTGTTTTCCCTTCTTGTACCAGAGAGGGACAGCAAAGGTCTATTTCTTGTCTAAGAGGCAAGTGAGTAGCATAGCGCACAGAAAGATTAGCTGTATCCAGGATGATCTGAGTTCAAATCCACCTTCAGACACTTCCTAGCTGTGTGACCCTAAGCAAGTCTCTTGGTGCCTTTTGCCTCAGTTTGCTTAATTGTAAAATAAGGAAAATAATATCACCATCTCCCAAAGTTGTTGTGAGGTTACCTGGCACATAGTAGCTGCTATATAAATGTTAGGAGATATTACTATTATTTTATTTCATCTTCCTCAGTTTCATCTTCTGTACAATGGGGATTACAACAGTATCTACCTTATAGAGTTGTTGTGAGGATGAAATGTAATAATATTTATTAAGTGCTTTAAAAATGCTCACCACATAATAGATGTCAATAAATGCTTATTCTCTCCCCACTTTCCTTCTAAGTGATTTTATCTTTCTTAAGTTCTAGAGGACAAGAAATGGTAGTATTTGGAATTGGAGGTCTAGTTGAATGATGTTAATCAACTGTCCAAAGATCAGGAATCACACAGCAAAAGCTTGTGGCTTCCATACAGAGATCTCATTTTTTTTTATTCTTTGGGTGTGTGTATGCATATACACACATATGCACACATAGATGTGTATGCATATATACACACATATACATATGTACATATAATATAGAAAAAGTATAGGATATCTACACTATGTGTTTATTGTGTACATATGTGCATATACATATACACACATATGTTATAGATAGTATCCTTTGCTTTTCTTATATTACATCTATATGTATATATTACATTACAGATAATATCTTATGCTTTTTTTATAGTCTCTATAAAATTATGTGTGTGTACATGTAGAAAATTTCATATACTTTTCTATGGCTTAAGTGAGAGTCTCCTGAAGTTTAGTGACTCACCTCTCACTTCAAAGGTAACAACTCGTTAAATTTCTCCTGTGAATTCAACAGACTTTTAAAATTCATTCCTCAGCCTCAGTATCCAGAGAATATATGATATTTCTCTTTTTAGTTTTATTCTTTTCAATTTTTTTAACATTTTATACAAATGAACTGAGCTATCACAGTTTCTTCTCAGTATGGTCCTATACATCATTTCAAGAGTTTGTGAAATTCTTTCTTTATGTTGTCTTTTTTTGCAGTTTTTAAACAAATAAAAGCCCATTTTCTTCCCCTTTAAACCACCACATACAAATGAGCCCTTATTCTATATATTTTTTACAAAATGATTTAAGTTTTTATGTTTATGCCACAATTCATTTTTGATCTGGAAGTGCTCAAATCCCCTTTGAAATATCTTTATTTAGATGGCGGAGTAGAAAGACTCACCTATGCTAGGTCCGAACCCACAGCCCATAGATTTCCTGTAAAAAGAACTCCTGACAAATTCTGGAGCAGTGGAGGCCGCGCAGAAACACAGTGAAGGAGATTTGCGTTGCAGAGAGCCCTG
>JAQQSK010014249.1:0-11191 GCA_028658325.1 Potorous gilbertii | reverse complement strand
ATTGACCCGTTTTTCATGCTTTTCTTGCATCTCTCTCATTTCTCTTCCCAGGTTTTCCTCCACCTGTCTAACTTGATTTTCAAAATCCTTTCTGAGCTCTTCCATGGCCTGAGCCCATTGGATATCTATTTCAGATGTTTGAGAAACAGAGGCTTTGACTCCTACGTCTTTACCTGATGGTAAGCACTGTTGTTCCTCGTCAGAGAGGAAGGGTGGAATAATCTGTTCCCCAAGAAAGTAACCTTCAATGGTCTTATATTTTTTCCCTTTTCTGGGCATTTTCCCAGCCAGTTACTTGACTTCTGAGATTCCTCCCCACCCCTGCCTAGATCTGCCCAGCTAGTGCTTGGGGTCTGAGATTCAAATGCTGCTCCCCAGCCTCAGGGCTTTCAGTGGCAGGCAGGGCTGATATTCAATGTAGGCTTAAGTTCAAGTTCTCAGGTGGGGGCAGGGCCGCCTCCCAGTCTCAGTTCCCTCAGGGTGTTTATAAGAAGATCTTCAGTAATGGACCCCAGGTCCTGCCTGCTCTGGGAGCCCTGGCTGCCAGCTGCCTCTACCACTGCCTCCCGAGGGGGCCTGAGTCATGGAGACACCCCACTCCCCTCTCAGCCAGCCCAGAAGTCTCTCTCACTGACCTATGCGTCTTTGGGTGGAGGGACCTTCATGACCACCAGAGATTTCGTCCCTGAAGCCTGCTTTGATCTTCTCCTCTCGGTGTCATGCAGCCAGGAAAGGGTTGGGCTCTGCTCCCGTCTGGTGCACGATGGACCCTTGGGATCGGTTTTTCAGGGCTCTGTGGAACAGAAATCTCCTTCACTCCATTGCTGCATGGCTTCTGTTGCTCCAGAATTTGTTGGGAGTTCTTTTTACAGGAAATTCAGGGGCTGTGGGTTCAGAGCTAGCATATGTGAATCTTTCTACTCCACCATCTTGGCTCCTCCCTTCCTCCTTCATAATTTCTTGAAAGATGATGTCTAAGCTTTTTTTTTTTTTATCATGCCTTTCAGGTAGTTCAATAATTTTTACATTATCTCTCCTGGATCCATTTTTCAGGTCAGTGGTTTTTTCAGTGAGATATTTCACATTATCTTCTATTTTTTCATTCTTCTGGTTCTCTTTCATAATTTCTTAATTTCCTGTAAAGTCATTAACTTCCATTTGTTTCATTCTAATTTTGAAGGAATTATTTTCTTCAGTGAGCTTTTGGGCTCCCCTTTTCCATTTTGCCAATTCTGCTTTTAAAGGCTTTCTTCTCCTCATTGGCTTCTTGAATCTTTTTTACCATTTGGGTCAGTACAATTTTAATGCCATTATTTTCACCAGAATTTTTTTGAGTTTCTGTATCAAGTTGTTGACTCATTTTTCATACTCTTCTTCTGTCACTCTCATTTCTCTTCCCAATTTTTTCTCTACTTCTCTTACCTGATTTTCAAAATTATTTTTGAGCTCTTCTATGGCCTGAAATCAATTCATATTCCTCTTAAAGGCATGTGATATAGGAGCTTTGACTTGTTTTCTTCTTCTACTTGTATGTTTTGATCTTCTTTGTTACCAAAGTAAGATTGTATAGTCTGAGGGATTTTTTTTTTGTGCAGTCTGGTCATCTTCCCACCAAAATACTTGATTTTATAACTCTTTTTCAAATTAGCACTTTCTTTTCAGTGAGGTTGTGGTTGGGAGTGGATGTACTAGCTCAGGCTTCAGGGGTTTTGTATCAGCTGCTCGATCCTTCACTCTCTGTGGGCCCAGTTGCTGCTACTGCTACCCCCACAGTCACCACCTCCTCCACTCCAGAGCTGAGGCAGAATCCAGTCACACCTCAAGATCCTCTTACATTCAGGTAACACAGAATTTTCCCACTGACCTTCTGTGCTATCTTTGTCACTTGTGGATTAAGAAGTCTGCAAAGTGCTTCAGCTGCCTGTGATTCAGTGCCCTTAGGACTGCTCCAACTCCACCTATTTTGGCATGGCTCATGCTAGACCGTACTCTGCTCCCAGTCTGGTCTGAAAGACCATTCCTGTCAACTTATGTTGTCTTGAGCTGGGAATTTGTTTCACTCTGTCACTTTGTGGGTTCTATAGCTCTAGAATTTCTTTAGAGTCATTTTTACAGGTAATCAGAGTGGTATGGGGGTAGAACTCCAGAAAGTCCCAGGTTTTCCTCTATCTTCTTGTCTCTGTCCCTTATAATTCTTTCTCTCAAAAATTTTATTTATCAATTAGAGCACTTGTTTTGGGGAAAGGGTTGCTTCTTATAGATTTGTATCACTTCTTTATACTTCTTGGATAGCAGGTCAAATAAAAGATGTTTGATGCATTTTTCCCATTTGACTATTTGTTTTCTTAATCTGGTTGCATAGGCTTTATTTATACCAAATTTTTTAAATACAATGTATACTGTTTTCTCTTTTTTAGTTTCTTTTATTTCTTGTTATGTGAAAAGTTTCCTCTAGCTATAGTGAAAGATCCTATACATTTCTATCTTTTTATTGATAATATCTTTATATTTGTTTTGCACATTCATTTATAATTTATTGTGGTAAGTGAAATAAGTTACTGTCCATAACTTTACTTCTGCCAAACTGATTTCTGGTTTTCCCAGGAGTTTTTTTGTGAAACACAATTTTTATCAGCTTTCATTCCTCTGTTTTTTAAACAGTGGACTACAGGTTAATTGTCTCAACTGTTCCACTGACATATATATTTTTCTATCTTTTTAAACACTACCAAATTAATTTGATGATAGATTAAATTTTAATAGAATATTTACATTTAACAAATATTTGTATGTGTAAACACACACACATATGGGGAGATATACACACACATACCCCTATATACACACATACATACATAGGTGTGTGTGTGTGTGTGTGTGTGTGTGTGTGTGTACATGTGTATGTGTATTCATTTGACCATAGTACCCTTTGGGATGACATTTCTATGTCACTTTTAATTTTATTTTTAAAATTGCCTTTTTGCCCTACCTGGAATCATGATTGTAATGCTTCCTCTTTTAGTTTCCTAAAGTATATTTTTAAAAAATTATGTTACTCTTTCTTATTTTCATTCTGTGTGGCTTCCATTGTTTTAAATGTATTTTTTATATAAATTTATTTATTTTCAGTTTTCAATATTCACTTTCACAAAATTTTGAATTTCAAATTTTCCCCTATCTCTCCCCTACCCCCAGTCCAGGAAAGCATGTATTCTGATGGCCCTTTGCTCCAATCTGTCCTCCCTTTCATCACACATACCCTTATCCCCTTCCCTTCTCTTTTCCTGTGGGGTAAGATAGATTTCTATATCCCATTGCTTCTGTATCTTATTTCCTAGATGCATGTAAAAACAACTTCTAACATTCATTTTTAAAATGTTGAGTTCCACATTCTCTCCTCTCCCCCATCTCCATCCACCATCATTAAGAAGGCAGGTAATTCAATATAAGTTATGCATGTGGGATCATGCAAAACACCTTCATAACAGTGATGTTATGAAATACTAACTAAATTTGCTGCTATCCTGTCCAACTTTCCAGTTATTCAATTCTCTCCTTTGATCTTTCTATCTACCAAAGTGTTTGCTTCTGATAGCCCCTTCACTCAATCTGCCATCCCTTATATTATCCCTCCCCCTCTTTCATCCCCTTTACCCATGCTTTCCTGTAGGGTAAGATAAACTCCCATACACAATTGAGTGTGTATGTTATTCCATCTTGAAGCCAAATCCAGTAAAAGGACAGTTCACTTAATCCTTCTCATCTTCCCATTCTCCCCTTCTATTGTAAAAGCTCTTTTTTTACCTCTTTTATGTGAGATGATTTACTGTATTCTACCTCTCCCTTTCTCTTTTTCCTAATATATTCCTCTCAATCCTTAATTTCCTTTTTTCAAAATCATCCCTTTATATTCAGCTTTCCTTGTGCCCTCTGACCTTCTCTTTCTCTCTCTCTCTCTCTCTCTCTCTCTCTCTCTCTCTCTCTCTCTATATATATATATATATATATATATATATACACATATACATATGTACATATATATTAATACATATATGTACATATGCATGCATGTGTATATGCATGCATATATGCATAAATATATACACACACATACACATGTGCAGATAGACAAACATATTCCCTCTATGTTCTCTCCAACTATTTTAATACTGATAAAGGTCTCATGAGCTATCAATATCACCTTTCCATGTGGGAACATAAACAGTTCAACTTCAGTGAGTCCCTTATGTTTTCTCTTTCCTGTTTACCTTTTCATGCTTCTCTTGATTCTTGTATTTGAAAGTAAAATTTTATATTCATCTCTGATGTTTTCAACAAGAATACTTGGAAGTGCTTTATTTCACTGAAGTTCCTTTTATCCCCTGAAGTATTATACTCAGTTTTTCTGGGTAGGTGATTCTTGGTTTTAATTCCAGCTTTTTTGACCTCTGGAATATCATATTCCAAGACTTCTAGTCCCTTAGTATAAAAGATGCTAAATGTTGTTTTATCCTGATTATATTTACCCAATACTTGAATTGTTTCTTTCTGACTGCTTGCAACATTTCCTCCTTGACCTGGAAGTTCTGGAATTTGCTTGCAGTATTTCTAGGAATTTTCTTTTTGGGATCTCATTCAGGAAGTGATCAGTGGATTTTTTCCATTTCTATTTTACCCTCTGGTTCTAGAACATGATGGCACTTTTCCTTGATAATTTCTTGAAAGATGATGCGTAGGCTTTATTTTTTTATCATGATTTTCAGGTAGTTCAATAATTTTTAAATTATCTCTCATGAATCCATTTTTCCTATGAGATACTTCATAATTTCTATTTTTTTTCATTCTTTTGGTTTCGTTTTATAATTGTGTGATTCACTTCCATTTATTCCATTCACTTCCATTTATTAACTTCCAGCTATTCACTTCCATTTGCTACATTCTAATTTTGAAGGAATTATTTTCTTCAGTGAGTTTTTGACCTCTTTTTCCATTTGAGCTTTTCTACATTTTAAGTCATTCTTCTCATTTGTTTTTTGGATGTCTCTTGCCATTTGGGTTAGTCTAATTTTGAAGGTGTTATTTTATTCAATATTTTGGGGCATCTCTTTTAGCGAGTTGTTGACTCAGTTTTAATGATTTTCTTGCATCATTCTTATTTCTCTTCCCAGTTTTTCCTCTACTTCTCTTACTTGATTTTCAAAATCCCTTTTGAGCTCTTCCATGGTCTAAGACCAATTCACACTTTTCTGGGAGGCCTAGGATGCAGGAGGTGCAGGTTTTTCATGCTGCTGTTTTCAGAGCTTGTTGTTAAGCTCTGTAGTTTTCATTTCTTCAAAGGTGGTATAATCTAAGGAGAGGTTTGGTCATTTCTCTCCTTGCATGTGAGCAGCCACAAGTACTCATCTCTACCCTGCTACTGTGACTAAGTCATCTGCTCTCCTGTAGTCACAACTGTCCTTGGTTCTTTCTTGCTTGGCAATGAGGACAAGGTCCCTACTCTTCCATGAGTGACCACAAACAATCTTCTTTGTCCTACAAATGTGAGCAGAGTCCCTGCTCTCCTCTAGCAGCATGCAACATTGTGCCAGGATTCCTATTCACTTTTGAACTTTTACTGAGAAACATATTTGGGCAATGCATGGGTACTGAATTCATGCCAGCAAAGGGTCCCCTACAAACTTCTTTTGACAAGTTGTTCAACTTCTTCACTTTATGTGCACTGGGAGATCTTGCAAACTATTAATGGAGTCATTTTCAAGGATAGCTGCTGTCTTTCATGGCCTATGCTGGCCCATGCTCCAGGCCTGATAGCCACTCCAGTGACACAGACTTTTCCAGACAACATCCTAAGTTGTCTTGGGATAAAAAATTGTTCACTTCAACTTTTTTGTTGGTTCTGTTGCTCTAGAATTTTATTTGAGGCTTTATTTTAAGTTGTTTGCAGGAAAATTTGCTGCTAGATCTCAGATGAGTTCCTAACTTTACTCTGCTATCTTGACTTCATCCTTGTCACATATACTTTGAAAGCAGCTCATTATTTCTGTGTTTAGCTTTGTTATATTATTTTTATCATAGTCTATAACCACAAATACTTCTCTCTCTTAATTTCCTGATCAACCCCAAGTTTCTTTATTTTAATTAAATTGTTATTTTTTTCTCCCTTTAAAAATTAAATGTTTTTCTACTTTTTTTTCCCTTTTATAGCCCACATAAGATTGTGGAAAGTTGACTCCTTTCTCATCATCCATCCTCCTAATTTGGATAACATTAATTGTTGCCCTCTATCCCAAGAAGTCTTATTTTACTGCTTCTCCTCTTTATTTCATTTCTTTTCCATTTTATTTTCAAATCTAGTTTTCCATTCATCTTTTACTTATTCTCTGATATCTTATATAATGTGTAACTTTTAGAGGAAAGAGAAACTATTTGTTCATTTGTCTCATTAGATTATTAGTACAATTGCAGACCTTTCTGTAGTGCCAATGTGATATTCACAGTGCCTATGGTGGCCGTGAATATCCTGGTTCAATTCTGAATCACGAAATATCACAGGCTCTCCATATGGAAGACAGATTGAAAACATTTATTCAGACACCAGAGAGCCAAATCCATCATAGTAACAAAAACCTATACACAGCAACAATGCAGAGAACAACACCATCCCCAAGCCTTCCCCCGCTAGGCTTCCCACGAACCAGGTACCTTAAATAGATCACAAGTACGTTTCCCTTAAACAAATCACAAATAGTCTTCCCTTAAACAAAATACCCTTCTCACACTCACAGTCATCTGAGGGCTTGTCTGCATCCTTTAGTTCTGACTGTTCTCTCACTAATTTCCTATAAACTCTGCTCTAGCTCTGCCTCTTCCTGTTCCACCTATTCAGCAAACTCCTCCCACACCAGTCTCCATGTGTCTCAGGTTTCCATGTGACCCAGGCAGGTCATATGGGCCTATTAATGATTATAAAGAACTCCCCATTTAAGCTACCATTACACCTTTCCACTCCACTCATCTTTTTTTTTATTAGTTTTGTTCATTTTTGATGGACTTTTAAAAATTCATATACTGACATTTTATTTCATGTAAAGGAAAGGAATAATAATATTATAGTACTATCTTCACACGAACCCAACTGGTTATTTCTCGTTCCAGAGTTAGAACAACCAAAGTTTAAAGCATCCCCAAAAGATTCGAATTCTATTCCATAAACAAAAAATGTAAAAGATTATACAAAAATTTATTTGTGCTCACAATATGTAAAATCTTAAAAGTTGTGCATGCTTTGAGGTCTCAATTATAGTATTAAAAATAGAGTGATGTATATGTGTGGGTAAATATAACTTTAACCCAATGGAAACAAAATACCATTCCCCCCCCCCAAAAATTTGCAATTGAATCCTATAACAGTGGGCAAATATTTTAAATATTCTGTAATAGATGATGCATTGCTTTATGTGACATGATAGTCATACAATATTCAATTTTCTCATTACAAAGAAGTAGAAACTGAGACCCAAGAAGATTAAGAAACTTGCCTAATGGCACATAGTAAGCAAGTTGGGGAATGGGATTTAATCCCTGATATGTTATTTCTGAACTTAAAATTCTTTCTACTACATCATGATATGGGA
Source organism: Potorous gilbertii (assembly GCA_028658325.1). NCBI lineage: Eukaryota > Metazoa > Chordata > Mammalia > Diprotodontia > Potoroidae > Potorous > Potorous gilbertii. Next base: position 3,557 of record JAQQSK010014249.1, on the reverse strand, counting down.
TCAGTGTACTTTCAAAATATACTACTTTCATAAAATAAATTCTTTGTTATGTTATCTTTCTTTTCCATTCATGCAATATGTCCAGACTGATGGATCTGTGTAATGATGACTATAAATGGGTATTTTAATAGAACCTCTGATATCATAGAATCAAAGTAATTACACAGTCAAGTCTAGAAATTTCCTTCAGACCACCAAGGACAGTGTTTTATTTTTAAAAAATCGTAATAAATGGTCATCTAGACTATATTCAAATACATATAATAAAATGGAAACATTAACCTCCTACAAAAGTCCATTTCACTTTTGAGGCATTTCAGATGAATCCTGTTATTACTTTGTCTAGTTCTCTAAATTAGAGAAATAAGTAATTTAATTAATTAATTTAGTAGTGTCAATTTGTTTCACATGGCTGAAAAATGAACAACAGATCTCTCTCCAATTTTTTAAGTCCTACTTCATTTCTGTCAATATTTTTCTTAATTTTTTACTGAATTACATTAAATTGATCAGTAAATATTTACTAAACATTATGTGCTAAACATCATGCTAAATCCTGAAAAATGGAAAGATTCTAAAAAAGGATGGGAAGGAAAAAGATAGAGGGGAACATGTGATATGCTCTCAAGAAGTCAATGGTTAAGAAAAAAGGAGGAAAGAACTCTTGTAGTCTTTCCAGAACAAGAGAACCTACAGGAGAAGAAGTAAAATAACAAACAGAGGAATTAATAACTGTCATTAGATGAAATTTTAAAAACTTCTGAAAAAATAAAATTAATGCCTCTAACATAAGAGAAGCAGTTTAATGAGAAAGAAATCTATAATTTTCATAAAGTTTTGGTATGTAAGATATGTAAAGAATTATCAAAAAGATATAAAGTCCACAGCTATACCTCTATATATGTGGTACAAAAATATGAATCATTCTCAAAATAATTGCAAACTATTAGCAATCATATGAAAGAATATTCCAAACCACTAATAATTTGATTTGTTACCTTCTTTTTTTCTTTGTTTTAAGATATTATTTTCTAGATGGGTTCATTCTAGGTGGGAGAAAAGGGATATTGAATAGAATTTTCGTGAGGTATGAGGATTTCTTGTGTAATCCCAGTACCAAAGCACATTGGTATAGATTTCTTTAAACACAAATCTGTAGGGGTGGAGCCAAGATGGTAGAGTAGAAAGACTCACATATGCTAGTTTGAGACAAGATGACAGAGTAGAAAGACTCACATATGCTAGTTCCAAACCCACAACCCGTGGATTTCCTGTAAAAAGAATTCTCAGCAAATTCTGGAGAAGGGTAAGTCTCCCAGAAACAGAATGAAGAAGATTTCTGTTGCAGAGAGCCCTGAAAAACCGGTCCCAAAGGTCCGTCACGCAGCAGATGGTAGAGGAGCCCAGCCCTGCCCTGGCCATGTGGCACTGAGAGGAGTGAGCAGATCCGAGCAGGTTTCAGGGAAGGAATCTTCAGCGGCCATGAAGGTTCCTACACCCACAGATGCACAGGTCAGTGAGAGAGACATCTGGATGGGCTGAGAGGGGAGCAGGGTGTCTCCATGACTCAGGCCCCCTCGGGAGGCAGAGGCAGAGGCAGCTGAAGGCCAGAGGCTCCCTGAGCAGGCAGAAGCTCAGCAGCAGCTCCATTACAGAAGGTCTCTGCATAAACCCCCTGAGGGAACTGACCCTGGGAGGTGGCCCTGCCCCCACCTGAAAACCTTATTTAGTCTTACCCTGAATAGCAGCCAGGCCACCCCTGAAACCCCTGAGGCTGGGGAGCACCATCTGAATCTCAGACCCCAAGCACTGGGTGGGCGGATCTAGGCAGGGGTGGAGAGGAATCTCAGAAGTCAAGTAACTGGCTGGGAAAATGCCCAGAAAAGGGAAAAAAAATAAGACCATAAAAGGTTACTTTCTTGGGAACCAGATGATTCCCCTCTTCCTCTCTGATGAGGAAGAAAATTGGTTACCATCAAGTAAAGGCATAAGGGTCAAGGCCTCTGTATCCCAAACATCTGAAATAGATATCCAATGGGCTCGGGCCATGGAAGAGCTCAAAAAGGATTTTGAAAATCATGTTAGACAGGTGGAGGAAAACCTGGGAAGAGAAATGAGAGAGAGAAAAGAAAAGCATGAAAAATAGGTCAATACCTTGATAAAGGAGACCCAAAAAAATACTGAAGAAAATATCACCTTGAAAAAGAGGCTAACTCAATTGGCAAAAGAGGTTCAAAAAGCCAATGAGGAGAAGAATGCTTTCAAAAGCAGAACTAGCCAAGTGGAAAAAGAGGTTCAAAAGCTCACTGAAGAAAATAGTTCTCTCAAAACTAGAATGGAACAGATGGAGCCTACTGACTTTCTGAGAAACCAAGAAATCACAAAACAAAACCAAAAGAATGAAAAAATGGAAGAGAATTTGAAATATCTCATTGGAAAAACAACTGACCTGGAAAATAGATGCAAGAGAGACAATTAAAAACTTATGGGACTCCCTGAAAGCCATGATCAAAAAAAGAGCCTAGACATCATCTTTCATGAAATTATCAAGGAATGCTGCCCTAATATTCTAGAACCAGAGGGTAAAATAAATATTGAAAGAATCCACCAATCGTCTCCTGAAAAACATCCAAAAAGAGAAACTACTAGGAATATTGTAGCCAAATTCCAGAGTTCCAAGTCTAAAGAGGAAATATTACAAGCATCCAGAAAGAAACAGTTTGAGTATTGTGAAAATCCAATCAGGATAACACAAGATCTAGCAACTTCTACATTAAGGGATCGAAGGGCATGGAATAGGATATTCCAGAAGTCAAAGGAACTAGGACTAACACCAAGAATCACCTACCCAGTAAAACTGAGTAAAATACTTCAGGGGAAAAACTGATCTTTCAATGAGATAGAGGACTTTCAAGCATTCCTGATGAAAAGACCAGAGGTGAAAAGAAAATTTGACTTTCAAACACAAGAATGAGAAGACGCATGAAAAAGTAAACAGCAAAGAGAAGTCATAAGGGACTTATCAAAGTTGAACTGTTTGCATTCCTATATGGAAAGACAATATTTGTAACTCTTGAAATTTTTCAATATCTGGGTAGTTGGGGGGATTACACACACAAATACACACACACATGAACACATATATGCATGCATGCGTGCACACACACACATACACACATGCATGCACAAAGAGAGACAGAGACAACAAAGTGAATTGAATAAGAAGGGATTATATCTTAAAAGAAATCAAGGTTAATGGTGAGAGAGAATTGTAGTGGGAGGAGAGAGGGTGAAATGGAATGGGGTAAATTATCTCTCATAGAAGAGGCAAGGAGGAGACTTTTTAGTGGAGGGAAAAAGAGGAGAGCTAAGAAAAAGAAAACATGAAGTTTACTCTCATCACATTCGACTAAAGGAAGAAATAAAATGCCCACTCATTTTGGTATGAAAACCTATCTTACAATACAGAAAAATGGGGGAGAAGGAGATAAGCAGGATGGGGGGGTGATGGAAGGGAGGGTAATGGGAGGAGGGAACAATTTGAAGTCAACACTTGG
>JAQQSK010014248.1:0-11191 GCA_028658325.1 Potorous gilbertii | reverse complement strand
TTGGAAGTCCTCAGTTTCATTGAAAGACCATATTTTCCCCTGAAGTATTATACTCAGTTTTGCTGGGTAGGTGATTCTTGGTTTTAGACCTAGTTCCTTTGACTTCTGGAATATCTTATTCCATGCCCTTCGATCCCTTAATGTAGGTTTTGTTTAAGAAGCTGATTTAAGCGAAATGGAGCTGGAGCAAAGAGATGTTAATCCCTCACAATGGGACAACTTATTATGGGACAATGACATGATTTATTGGCTTGAAGATACAGACTAGGTGGAATGGAATGGCAGAGTGGGCAGGTGGTGGAGCCCAGACTTAGACCCAACTTTCTAATCTTAAATTAAGTGTTGCTGTGACCATTCCATATTTCTTCCTATGTTAACGCATATTTTCTGAAAATTGAGCTACATTCACTTCATTTATATAGTAATCTTTCAAATAAAGGCTTGAGATTCTGTAGCTATCAAGCCCAGTAACTTGACTTCAATTCTGGCAAAGTTTTAGGTCATAGTCTTTAAAAGACAGCTAGTGAAAATCTAGATAATGAAGGGGGTTCCCAAAGAGAAAATGTGGCATAACAGTGAAAAGTTCATGCCAGTACAAGTTTATGACAATTTTGGCAGCATTGCTAACTCAATAAATCTAGAAAACTCTCTAGAGAGCAGTTTACCTAGACCTTAGCAAGCCATCTGATAACATCAGTCATGCTTGTCTTAAAGAAATGGTAGAACAATCTGGTCTGAAGAATAATACAGCCAGGTGGATTCAAAATTTGTAGAGCAGTTGAACTAAAGGGCAGTCATTAATGATTTCATGTCAGCTTAAAAGATTATCATTGGAGCTGTCCTTTTAACTGGGTCTGACCATGTACTTTTAAATACTTTTATCAAGGACTTAAAGTTATAGAATGTCACAATGTCCTTGGGCAAAGAACCCAAAGCTAAAAGGAATAGATAAGGTCCTGAATGACAGATAGAGAATTCAAAAAGATCTTAGATGACTACACATTAGGATGTGTGTATGTATGCGCGCGCGAGCGTGCGTACGTGTGTGTGTGTGTGTGTGTGTGTATTTAATATGAAATGACATCCTGGAAAACTAATGTGATTTCAGAGTGAACTAAGAGAAACACAATATCTCAACATAAAGAAAATGGTTCTATTGGAACATGTTTTGGTTTGGCCACATCTGGGTCTTGTGATCAGTTCTTAGAGTTACATTGAGGTAATTTGAAAATTGTTGAAAGGATCACATTTGTGTTGATGTAAGGTCCCAAATTCATGTCATCTGAAGACCGGTGGAAGGAGCTGGGACTATCTGGTCTAGGAAGACTGAAGAGGTGGCATGGTTTGTGAAAGATAGGTTAGATTTCTCTGTCCCACGGGGACAACTAGGAACAGCAGATTTGGATTACTATAAAGAAAACCTTACTAACAACTAGAATCATTGAAAAACTAGATGCAGCATATGCTCACTGAAGTTGGTAAATAGTGTCTGGTTCTATTGAAAGGCTGAATCTTTTCAGTTGGGGTTTAGCTTAGAAGGTCATTGAAATCCTTTACAACTCTCAATCTTTTTATTCATATGCTAGATTCAATTTCAAATGTATACACGATCTATAGAAACATGAATTGTTGAAGGAGAATGAAAAGTTATAACTTTTACAACAGTGGTTAGAGTACTTTATAATGAGGCAGAGGATAAAGGAGACTAGGAAAGATAAAATGGACAGCATTGATTATCAGTCATTTAAAAGCTTCTGCAAGGGAGAAATGAGGACAGCAAAAATTGTAAGAAAAGTAATTGATTGGATCAAATCTTTGAATCAAATAACTGATAAAAGTTTATCATGCAAAATCTATAAGAAATTGATGCAAATTTATAATACTGAATGTTATAGATTAAAGTTGAAAATATGTGAAAAGTCTGAGAAGGGAGAGAGACAAACTCTGAACAACTGTTTTCCTTAAATGCTCTAAAATAGTCATTTTTAATCTGTTGTGTGTAACAGACCCTTTGGCAGACAGTCTGGTGAAATCTACAGAGCAATTCTCAGAATCATGCATTTAAGTGCATAGGATTACAAAGAAGCCAAAGGTTAGTGAAAGTACACATGTAATACTTTCTCCATAAAACTTCATGGATGCTCTGAAATCTATTCAAAAATCCCTTGGAGCTCCTTGATCCTGAAGTTAAGAACTCTCTCCTTTCACTCATTAATAATAAAATAAGGGAAAATTTAAGGAACATTAAGATATCGTTCTGTAATACTCCTTAAAATTATTAGAATGATAGATGAGGGAAATAGGCAGCATTGGAGAGACTATAAGGAAACAGGTGTACTCATGCACAGAGGACTGATGCACATTGGTCCGATTACTTTAAAAAATTACTCAGAGTTGAATGACACAAATTACTAAATTGTTACATTTTGCAGAAAAGGAAACTGATCGACAGTGTGAGGACAATGGTACCTGGTGGAATCAGGAAAGACTCCATGGACATGATGACATGAGATCAATTTTGAAAGAAACATGGGGCTCTAGTAAGATGGAGGTGAAGAGGGGGCACATGCCACATATGAAGAGTCCCAAAGGCAAAGACTTAGAGATAAATGGAGAGTTCTGTTTCTCTCTTTCTGACTGTTGCATGTGGGGACATCAAGAAATCCTTCTCCAATATTCCACAATCATTGCCTTTTATTTGCTTCAGATTACATCCCCACTGAAGGGTAAATCTTTGACTAGAAAGCAAACCACATTCCTCCTTGACCAAGGTTCTTTTCCCATCACCATCCCGGAGCCTCTTTAAGGGCTACAGTTGGTGGACTCTCTCTAAGGCTCCCTGATATAAAGATCAAGAAATAAAAACATTTTGGTTCGAATATACTGTTCTTTTACCCTTATTTTCTAGAGAAAACACAGTGCTCATGTGGAGAACTCAGCAAGACAGTGTGTTGTCTGTCTTTGTTAATGAGTTCACCACTTCAGGAGATGATATTGGGTGAAGGGGTGCCACTTCAGCTGCGATGTCATCAAAGTAATGGAAAGAAAAAGTCCGTCCTGTGACCTTCTTCCTCACTGAATTATATAATTATCACAAAATTAAATAAAAATGTAATTAATATCATCCATCAATGTGTCTTTTCCTGAAAAACAACATCTTAGCCATTTTGACAAAACTGTTTGAGTGTGAACTTCTTGTCAGAAACTCGGTAAAATGTTAGCTGCTTGGTAAGAGTCTATTTCCTTGGACCTCTCTCTTGCTGGGAGGAGTATGTCCCATGAGAAGCCCTCGTGGCAGAAACATCCCCAAATTTCTGAGATTGTTTATTATTAGGACTTAAAAAGAGAGTTTCACAGAATAACATGAGGTACTTCCTCTTGAGAACAAAAGGTCTTTCTACTGAACAAGTATATGGCCAGCTATTTGACATAACTGAGGCACTTAAGGAGGACAAAAGCAATCTCTGTCCTCAAAGAGCTCATTTTCTAAAGGGAAAGACAATATGTCAATAAACTATACGCTAAAAGATAGGCACAGAGCAGGGGGCAGTTAACCTGAGAATTGATATCACTAGCAGAAGCAAAGGTAGCAGCAAAGGCTTTCCACAGAAACTGGTGTTTAATCCATGGACATTTTCTCACTGATTCTTGACAAAAGAGAAGTAGACCCTATCCATTGGAGAGACCAGACCTGGAAAAAAAGACATTTTGTTTTTCTGAATTATAGGCAGCTAGGTGGTTCAGTAAATTGAGTGTTGGGCTTGGAGTCAGGAAGTCTTATCTTCTTGAATTCAAATCTGGCCTTGGACACTTACTAGCTGTGTGACCCTGGGCAAGTTACTTAACCTTGTTTGTAATTCCTCATTTGTAAAATGAGCTGGAGAAGAAAATGGCAAACCACTCCAGTATCTTTGCCAAGAAAACTCCAAATGGAGTCACAGAGAATCAGATTCAAGTGAAATGACTGAACAAAAACAAAAGCTATACTTTTCTCCTTCAATTCTCCCTTTCCCTTTCCCTTACTCTTCTACATATATCCCTACAAATAATACACATAATACTTAGAACTGACTAACTGAAGGTGCTTAGGAATAATGTGTTAATGGAGAACGAGTCTCCTAATGCCTGAAATGCTGTGCATTCCTCCACTACTCTTTGACCCCTTGCCCAGGGAAGTCAACCTTTCTGGAAGAGAAACCGGCCCACATGGAAGGACCAGGAATTAATTCTAAATGCTAAATGACAATTTTAATGCTTTTCTTTCCCTAATAGAAGAGAGAAAGTTCTCCTGATCCACAATCCAATAGAATTCCCCTAGTGGGCCCTCTCCTGATAGTATTGCCATGACCATAAACTTAGAACCCTAGTTTTACAAGTGGAAAGAGCCAGACAAGTGTGTTCAGTAGTATAAAAATGTCTCAAATTATATATTAAAAATATAGGAGGAAAAATAAAGTTGGATATAAAGATAATAAATAATATTACCCTAACATTTATTTGATATATGAGAAGTCGCATGATGTACAGGAAAGTTGTCTGGATTTGAAGCTAGGATGACTATCCTCAAATACTATTGCCTTCATCTGTGTGACTTTCAATAAGTCACTGAACATTTTTGGGTCTCATTTTGCTTATCTGTGAAACGAGGATGTCCCAAGTAACTCCAGATCAATAATCCTATGATTTCTTAGTTTTTGAAAGTAAATATTCAAAATTGTATATTAAAGATTATACAATCATACTGCAGCAAACAACTTAGTGCCCTTTTGCAAATAAAGAGGTGCCATAATGACATCTCACGTAAGGGGACTTTGGGGTTTGGGATTCACATTTGGCCTTTAGATTTGGGACTTTGGGCTAGTCACTTAACTTTTCTGGAAATCAGTTTCTTCAGATGTAAAATGAGACTGGACTCAGTCACCTCTAAATTCTCTTTGTGCTTTAAACTTTTAATTGTGTAAAAATAGCATTCCCCACTGTGTGAGGCTCCCTGCAGTGACTTCTACTGTTGAACCTGGATGTAAGCATTGCAGACCTATCTAAGAAGGGGTTCACATTTCATATAATAGTTGCTACAAATCAGCGTGGGTACTGTTTATCAGACATTTGTAAAACTGATCACAGGGACATCGAGGCCTGGTAAGGCAAGCTAAATATAAATTTAAAGCAATGCTAATTCAGAGGGAAAAAAACAGTATGCATCATCTGTCGACAATTTGATAGCCTGTGATATGTGTAACCAATTGTTCTTATTTACATTAATTTGCATTGTGAAAAGCAATTTTACAGTTTCAGTCAGACTTAATAGGCAATTTGCAGCTGAGTGCCTAATGGCATAGTTACTTAAGCTGGCCCCAGGGGGGCTTTCTAGATCTGATAGGAGACTGAACCTTTTAAATGTTCAATTGAACATCTCAAAAAGCCAAAAAGTCTTAGCTATTAGGCCTAGTTTTCATTTGCCTTGTCATATAGGATACTGTTACAGAAGGGTTCTTCTGATTTATAGACTTCACTTTTCTCCATGCAAGAAGTAGTGATTGGATTTTGTTAAAAATAATTCTTTCACAAAGCACCTGCACTATTTCCCTGAAAATGTTTGAAGTCGCCATGAGATACCAAGTAGTTGTTGATGTATGAATAATATACCTTTGATTCCCTTGTGTTAGATAAATGGAATGGTTATTATAGATGATAGAAAGAAAAAAAAACATATGATAGATACATAGATGAAAGATGAATAGATGGATGAGGATAGATGATAGATAGATAGATGTTAAATAGTAGTAATATTTTTATTTATTTTTAGATTTTGACATTCATTTCCACAAAATTTTGAGTTCCATTTTTTCTGCCCATCTCTCCCCTCCCACCATCCAATAAGACTTTGCATTCTGATTTCTTCTTCCGTCAATGTGCCCTCCATTCTATCACAATCCACCCTTCCCTTATCCCCATTTCTCTCTTTTCTTGTAGGGCAAGATAGATTTCTATATACCATTACTTATATTTCTTATTTCCCAGTTATATGCAATAACAATTCTCAACATTCATTTCTAATACTTTAAATTGCAACACTCTCCCTTCCTCCCTCCCCACTCATCCCCACTGAGAAGGCAAGAAAATCAATACAGTATACATATATATGTATGTCATTTTGCAAAAGACTTCCATAATAGTCATGGTGTGTAAGACTAACTTCCTTCCCTCCAATCCTTTCCCCCATTTGTTTTATTCTTTCATTTCAACTTGTCCCTTCCCAAAAGTCTTACTTCTAATTACTCCCTTCTCCCATTAGCCCTCCCTCCTATCTTTCCCCTCACCCCACTTGTTCCCTTCTCCCCTACTTTAATGTAGTGTAAAATAAAATACCAAATTGAGTGAGCATGTTATTTTCTTCTTAAGCCATATGTGAAGAAAGTAAACTTCACTTTTCCCCTCTTTACCACCTTCCTTTTCTCCTCTACTGAAAAAGATTTTTCTTATCTCATTTAAAAGTGATAGTCTGCCCCATTCCGATTATCCCTTTCTCCTCCCAGTATTTTCCTATCTCACCCCTTAATTTTATTTTTTATAGATATCATCCCTTCTGATTCAACTCAACCTGTGCTCTCTGTCTATATATGTGTGCATGCATGTGTGTGTGTGTGTGGGGGGGGTGTGTACATAAGCCATCCAAATGCACAAATACTGAGAAAAATCTCAAGAGTTCAAATATTGTCTTTCCATGTAGGAATGTTAACAGTTCAGCTTTAGAAAGTCCTTTATGATTTCTCTTTCCTGTTTACTTTTTCATGCTTCTCTTGATTCTTATGTTTGAAAGCCAAATTTTCTCTTGAGCTCTGGTCTTTTTATCAAGAATGCTTGAAAGTCCTCTATATCATGGAATGTCCATTTTTTCCCCTGAAGTATTATACTCAGTTTTGCTGGGTAGGTGATTCTTGCTTTTAATCCCAGTTTCTTTGACTTCTGGAATATCCTATTCCAAGACCTTCTATCCCTTAATGTAGAAGTTACCAGACTCTGTGTTATCCTTATTGTATTTCCACAAAATTCAGATTGTTTCATTCTAGTTGCTTGCAATATTTCCTCCTTGACCTGGGAACTGTGAAATTTGGCCACAATATTTCTAGGAGTTTCTCTTTTTGGATCTCTTTCAGGAGGTAATCAGTGAATTCTTTCAATATTTATCTTGCCTTCTGGTTCTAGAATATCAGGGCAGTTTTCCTTGATAATTTCATGAAAGATGATGTCTAGGCTCTTCTTTTGATCATGGCTTTCAGGTAGCCCCATAATTTTTAAATTGTCTCTCCTGGATCTATTTTCCAGGTCAGTTATTTTTGCAATGAGATATTTCACATTATCTTCTATTTTTTCATTCTTTTTTTTTGTAATTTCTTGGTTTCTCATAAAGTCATTAGCTCCTCTCTGCTCCACTCTCATTTTTAAAGAACTATTTTCTTTGGTAAGCTTTTGAACCACCTTTTCTATTTGACTAATTCTGCTTTTTAAAGCCTTCATTGGCTTTTTGGACTTCTTTTCCCAATTGAGTTAGCTTAATTTTAAAGCTGTTATTTTCTTCAGCATTTTTTGGGACTCCTTTAGTAAGCTGTTGACTTGCTTTTCAAGCTCTTCCATGTCCTGAAACCATTGCATATTTATTTTGGAGGTGCTGGATGCAGAAGCATTGACTTCCTCTGATAATGCATTGTTCTTCCTCAACGAAAAGGATAGAAGGAAATACTTGTTCACCTAGAAAGTAACCTTCCATGGCTTTATATTTTCCCCTTTTTGGGGGGCATTTTCTCAGACAGTTACTTGACTTCTTAATCCTTTGTCAAGAGGAGGGTCCTAGTGCTCCTCCTGTTCCCAGGACTGTGCTCAGGGCTGATTTGTAGATCAGCTGCTCAATTCCCCCATGGGCTTTAGGCAGAATGCTCCACAAGTGGATGCTCCAGCTGCTGCCACCCCTGCTGCTGCTTCCAGTGCCTGCTACTGCTGCTGCCTGGGGCCAGTGCTAGGGGAGGACCCTGCTCCCCTCTTGCTCAGTTGGGAAAGTTCACTCACTTACCTTTGAAGCTTTCTTTGGTGCTTGTGGCTTGAGGGATCTGAGACCCTTCGCTTCTGCTCAGAATTCTGCCCAAGAGGCCTTTTCTGGTCTTATTCCTCTTGGTACTATGTGGCCAGGGCTGGGCTCTGCTCTGTGTCCCATGTGACAGACCTTTCCTGTCAGGTTTCCAGGTTACCTTTGGCTGGAAATCTCTTTCACTCTGTCCTTTTGTGGCTTCTGCTGGTCTAGTATTTGTTGAGAGTCATTTTTTACAGGTATTTTATGGGCTGTGGGGGAAGAGCTAGAGTATGTGCATTTTTCTACTCTGCCATCTTGGCTCCATCCCCCCAAAATATTAGCATGTTTAAAGCTATTGTTTCTATTTTAGTAATGGGGAAACTGATGTTCTGGGTCTGCTTTTGGTATGCAAAATCATGAACCTTTTTGTCTTCCTTTAGCATTTGCAAGTATGCATATTATAGAAGTAAGAAATCAGATTTCTTTATGACTAGTTCACAAACTATTTCTTGTTCATATGATTTTCATAACAACACTGTAGAGAGCCAGCTAGAAGGAACAGATAGAGATGATAGGATCATAGGAACATGTATTTAAAGCTGGAATGCACCTTGGAGGTCATAGAATGCAATCTTTTATTTGCTACATGAGGAGGGGCAGCTAGGTGGTGCAGTGGATAGAGCACCGGTGCAGGAGTCAGGAGGACCTGAGTTCAAATCTCACCTCAGACACTTGATACTCACTAGCTGTATGACCTTTGGCAAGTCATTTAACCCCAATTGCCTCATCCTGAGTCATCTCCAGTCATCTTGATGAATATCTGGTCATTGGATTCAGATGGCTCTGTAGGAGAAGTGAGGCTGGTGACCTGCACAGCCCTCCCTCACTCAAAACAAAGTCAAGTGAAAGTCATGTCATCATTTCTTTGATGGCATGGTCTTCTTTGGCAATGAAGGAACAACATACACATGAGGAAAAGGAGAGTTCAGAGAGTAAAGTCACTTACTCATAGTCACAAAGGTGGAAGAAACAGAACCAAAATTCAATTCCAATCCAAAACAAGGAAATCAAGTAGGAAACAGAAAGAGTTGCGTTCAAATCCTGCCACTGGCACATACAGGTTCTGTGAACCTTTGTAAACCATTTGCCTAACTGCTTAGAAAGTTGGTAAAAATCTGTCAGTGAAATCAAGCCTCTAAGAAGTGAATTGACCTTCCCATTGTTATCCAGCTTGTGTCTGATGTGATCTAATAAGGGGGAGAGGGAAATCATAAGCTAGGCCCTAAAATTGTTCCACCATATAAGTTATTTTCTTTACAAGAGTTAGCATCATAATTGTCTCATTTTAAGATGCACAAGAAATTGGTTGAAAAACAAAACATTCAGTAAAAAAAAAAGAAACCAGTTTTCAGTCTACATGCCATATAATTATCTTGACTGCTTTTCCGCACTAATGTAAGAATTCTCATATGAAGCAGACTTTGAGTCAAAGTGAGATTAAGTCTATTGATGACTCCCATTTATGCAAGTACTACCACCCTCTCTCCCTGCAATAACTCTGAAAAGGAGTGACAATATTATTGTCTCTCCATCAGGCAACCAACCTTTATTAAGCACTTAATATGTACCAGATACTTTGTTCATCACTGGGGTAAAAAGAAAGGAAAATACATGGTACCTGCACTCAAAAGCTAGAACATGGATAAATGCTTTACTGGACAAGTAAATATCTAAAAAGAAAAAAACCAAAAAACAAAACAAAATCTTCAAAGCATATAAATGCTGTTAAGTGTTACAGTGGACAGTAAGACCTGGATTCAAATCCAATTTCAGACTCTTATTAGCTGTGTGATGCTAGATAAAATCACTCAGCTTCTGCCTGCATCCGTTTTCTCAAGCGTAACATGGACCTACCAGCATAACCACCAAGATTGTGATGAGGGTAAGATGAGACAATGTTTGTAAAGTCCATAGCATGGAGCCTGGCTGATCATAGTCATTTACTAAATATTTGTTTCCTTTATTTTCTTTTGCTTCCAAATATGCTAGGAAATACAGTATTTATAGGGAATTTAACCTTATGCCCATAACCGTTTTTTTAGGTTTCAAGAACAATTTTAATATAACTAGTTTCCTTTGTAATAATGTGAAGGTTTTTGCATTAAAAACAAACAAACCTCAAAACTTTATTCTGAGTAGTTCATAGATTTTGTCAGATGGCCAAGGGCATATCTGTGACAAACAATGGTTAAGAATCCTTCCTTCAGAAGCAATTCCAAAAGAGATTGGAAAATTCATATGAACTCCCTGTCTAGTATGCAATCAAAGAAGAGATTTTACTCGGAAGGAGAACTCTTCGGGGATGGTGGGGTATTCACTTCCCAAAAGTCTGACTTTCTAATGATCAAGGTGATGTTGCCAGCGGAATACATTTTACTAACCATTTGTTATCCTATACTGCTAGATATATACTCTAATGGCATATAATGTCCACAATGAGTAGATAGTTGGACCTAGAGTCAACAAGATGTAGGTTTGAATCCTACTTCAGATGTTTACCAGTCATGGGACCTTGACAAGTCACTTCATCTTTGTGAATCTCAGTTTCCACATCTGTAAATGGGGCTAGTAACACTTGGCTCATTATCAAAAACTGCTTTTCAAATTTATAGCACAGCTGCATCCTGACAGAGAAGTGGCAGTCTCAGGGTGCAGACTGAGACACGAGGTTTTAGACATGATTATTGCAGGGATTCATTCTGTTTGTCTATGCTCACTCCTTATAAGGGCTATGTTTTCCTTTCGTTTTTTCAACTAAAGGAGGTAGAAGAGAAAGAGAATAGAGCTTTTTGTTAACTGAAAAAGTTAAGTATAATTAAAAAAATTAGATGGCTTCATCTATTACTACATCTCCGTAGGGACATTTTCCTTTGTCACTTTATTTATTTATTGTACTTTTTTTCCTTTTTTTAAAATAAATTTATTTATTTAACTTTTTACATTCATTTTCACAAGATTTGGGGTTCCAAAATTTTCTCCCCATTTGTCCCCTCCCACCTCCCCAATTCACTGATCATTCTAATTACCCCTATCACCAATCTGCCCTCTCTTCTTTCATCCCTCCCT
>JAQQSK010014247.1:0-11192 GCA_028658325.1 Potorous gilbertii | reverse complement strand
GTGGTCATGCCATGATGAGTGGTCCTGTGCCAGTGTCTCCTATGTCACACAATCAATTCCAAAGTTACTGAGAGAGAACTTGGGTATGCCCCTTTATCACTTGTTCCAACCACCATGTAATTGCCTGCCCTGTGTGAGCTTTCCATAAAATAGTCTTTTTAGCAAGTGTACATTTTGCATTTGAAAAATGTGGCCAGTTCATTGGAGTTGCACTCTCTGAAGCATAGTCTGAAGGCTTGGCAGTTTAGTTCAAGTAAGGACCTCAGTGTCTGGTACCTTATCCTACCAGGTGATCTTCAGAATCTTCCTAAGACAATTCAAACAGAAGCAATTTCCTGGCATGGCATTGATACACTGTCCAGGTTTCACAGGCATACAACCATGAGGTCAGCACAGTGGTTCTGTAGACCTTCAGGCTGGTAGTCAGTCTAATATCTCTTCTCTCCCATACTTTCCTTCAGAGCATCCCAAACACCCAAACACTGAGCTAGCTCTAGCAATGCATGCATCGACTTCATTATCAATGTGTATATCCCTGGAAAGTAAACTACTGTGTTTTTTTAGTGTTAATGGTTAGGCCAAAATTAGCATAAGCAGTAGAGAACTGATCCATACTTTGTTGCATCTCATCCTCAGAGGCTGCATTGAGTACACAATCATTTGCAAACAGAAAATCATGTAGCAACACTCCCTCTACTTTGGTCTTGGCTTGTAGCCTTTTGAAATTAAAGAATTTACCATCAGTGTGATAGTTGACCTTAGAGTGAAACAGGGCTGTGTGCTTGCTCCCATGCTTTTTACCATGATGCTTTCAGCCATGTTGTCAAATGCTTTCAATGAGGATGAACAAAGCATCTTGGT
The DNA here is from genome assembly GCA_028658325.1 of Potorous gilbertii. Lineage (NCBI taxonomy): Eukaryota > Metazoa > Chordata > Mammalia > Diprotodontia > Potoroidae > Potorous > Potorous gilbertii. Next base: position 10,331 of record JAQQSK010014247.1, on the reverse strand, counting down.
AGATACTAAATAAATTCTATTACTTGATTGGTACTAGGGAAGATATGAAAATAAATAAGATTTTGATGGGTAGCCCATTTAAAAACTGAGAATCCTTATCTCAATTTCCACTTTCATAATGAACCATGAACAAATCCTCAGATCTCTTTTTCTCTTCCTTTCTCTCTGGATTCTAGAAGTACCCATCAATGGGTGGGAAGTGTCTTTCTTTTGTTTATCTCAACTCCTACTTTCACAGATGAACTGGGTCCCTGAACAAGGCTACATTTCCCTCAGGATTCTAGAAGGACCCCTGAAGGGGTTGGAAGTGACTTTCTTTTGTTATCAGCTCAAACCTCCATTTGCATGTGTTCTTCCCAATATCAATCACCAGTTCATTAGTTTCTCCTTTTAATGATATTTATACCCTTTAGCAATTGGTGCCCCTAGCCAATCAGCATCAAATAGATTTTACTATGGGATAATTACTGAGAAGATAAGGCAAAAACAGAAGTACAAGCATTTCTCTCCAATACCCAGAGACATACTCTTTACATTCCATCGTGGTCACCTGAGAGAGTGGGTTCAAACTTAAAGCAGTTTCTACAAAGCACTGACACCATTAACTTGGATGCTGATGAGTTGCTGCTGCTTCCACTTGATTGCCTTCAATATATTTCTGTGTTAGATCTAGCTAGTCACTGGGATCTTTATTCCTCCCTTTGATGAACAGTCTGCAAAAATCTGACATGGATTCTGTTTGCCCTCCTGAACTTTCAAAGCTCACAAAGTCATAGCTTAGTCCAATACTCCTTTAGCTAAATGGAAGAAAGGAAAGATGTAAAGAACAAACAGATATGGCCTATGTCAGCCCATCTGAGGAAGGACAATACTTCTCTCTGTACAGAGGCTCAGAGCAGTCCAGCCCACTCTATTGCAGCAAAGGAGGAAATAAAGATTATCTCAGCCAGTTAGTATCTCTTATAAGTATTCTCAGTTCCAGCTCAGCAGCCAGTCAAAGCTCCTCTACCTCACATGATAAATAGACCAGAAATAATACCTACACAAATTCTACAATCCATGTTGGGACACAAAAAATTATCATAAAAATTGGAATCAATGGTCAACACCTCCATTATGAATGGCATCCCTATAGAAGGGGAAGCAGTTCTATAGACCTTCAGTTTGGTACTCAGGTTAATATCTCTTCTCTTCCACACTTTCCTTTGGAGCCTCCCAAACACTGAATTAACTCTGGCAATGCATGTGCCAACCTCATTATCTATGTGTACATCCTTGGAAAGTATATTACCAAGCCAGTGCAGGCCAAAATTAGCATAAGTAGCAGTGTGAATTAATCTACACTTTGTTGCATCTGAGCCTCAGAGGCTGCATTGAGTGCACAATCATCTGCAAACAGAAATCCATGCATCAACTCTCCCTCCAATTTATTCTTGACTGATAGTCCTTTCAAATTAAATAATTTACTATCAGTGCAGTAGCTGACTTTGATATATTTTTTTTTCTCATTGAAGGCATCTGACAACATCACAGAAAACATTAGGTTAAAAAAACATGGGAATGAGCATACAGTTCTGTTTCACTCCCCTAATGACTGGGAAAGTGAGAGAGCCTTATCCACTATCTAGAATGCAGGTAAATGTGCCATCATGAAACTGATGTACAACATTGATAAACTTCTCCAGGCAACCAAATTTTACTATAATTTTTTGCATGTCAAAGGCCTTCATTAGATTGATGAACATTGTGTATAGACTCCTATTCTGCTCCTGGCTTTTTCTCCTGGACTTGTCAGGCAGCAAATACCACATGAACCATTCCTCCATCCTTTCTGAAGCCACACTGGCTCTCAGGTAGATGACCATATTCTTCCAAGTGAAAGATTAAGGACCCTGGCAAAAATCTTGCTGGCCCAACCCTGTGATTGTTGCAGGACAACCTAGAAACGTCTCTACGGGTTCTTGGAAAGACTGGGTTCTCCTATCTTCATCCAAGTGTTTCCTATGCTTCATTGACTGGGTGAGTCATCCATGATCTGAAAATCTTTAGCAACTTTGCCCTAGTTAAGATTCTGCCAGGAGGAAATAAGCAAGAGAGAAAGAAAAAAAGGGAGGGTTACGGGATTCAAAGGGAGCTTCAGCCAGAATCACAGTGCTACTGTGAGAATGGTTCACTTGCAATGTGAGTTGTCCAGTGCTTGGTTTTAAACTTGTCGATCTATATCCTCTTAGAAGCCATGACAACTGCAAATTCTTATGAGATCCAGAGCTGGATGATGCTGGATGCTAACCATCTGGTTATTCCTTAATTCAAGGTCTTACATTGATCTTCAGGGCAGCGAGGTGGTGCAATAGACAGAGTGCTGGGGCTGCCTATGTGACCCTGGGCAAGTTACTTAACTCTGTTTGCCCCCAGTTTCCTCATCTGTAATATGAATTGAAGAAGGAAATGGCAAATCATTCCAGTATCTTTGCCAAGGAAACTCCAAATGGGGTCATGGAGAGTTGGACACAACTAAAATGACTGAATAATAATATTGACCTTCACACAGTTTACCATCATAATGCACTGCAAAGGGTGCTAGACCTGGAGTTAGAGGACTCAGTCATAACTCCCACTTCTGTTACTTCTTACTTATATGTCTTTTTGAACAAGTCAGTTAATCAATTTGGGCCTCGGTTTTCAAATCTGTAAAATGAGGTGGTTAGATAATGCATCCATGACTAGGAATCATACAACCATACCTCTTAAAAATGCAGGATATACTTCTATGTTTAATCTTCATTAATATTTTCTGCATTACTTTCTTATATTTAAACAATTAACAAAATGATTCAAGCCTGATTTGCGTATTTGCCCATTTCCACAATGCAAATATTTGTTCATCCTGAAAATTTAATAGCTCTCAGAAGCTGAAAACTTATTTGAGCTGACTCTGAATATAAGTCCCTTTTCTCCTCAGTCCTTTGACCTTATGACCTCCCTAATCCTAAACAAATTTTCCTTAGTCACCACAAGGGTCTCTCTTCTCAGCTCTAACTACTTTTTCAGTCCTGCACAGACAATCATCTTGCTTTTCTCCATAAGAAATATACACTAAGACATAGATCATAGAAACCCACATGAGCCCACCAAACTTGGACTTGGAATCAAGACCAACAGTTCCTTTGGGGAAAAGAGGATGGCATATAATGAAACAAGTTGGTTCAAAATTTTTATCAATGACTTGGATAAAGTTATTATATATTTAAAGTCATTTTACATATATATATATAAAATGAATATGTGTATTCATTATATATTTTGTATATAGTTATGTGAATACATGTTGCTTTCCCCACTGTAGAATCTCCTTGAGAGCAGGGAATGCTTTAGTCTTTGAATCCCTAAGGCCTACAGCAGTGCCTAGAAAACAGCAGGCATTCAACAAATGCTTGTTGAATGACATAAGATTTTTATTAAATGGAAAAAGGGAACCAGAGAGCACCAGAAAGAGGAAGAGTTGTGTGGAAGCAGAGATACTTTAGCTGAGCTTCGAAAGATGGGTAGAAATGAGATGGACTTTGCAAGGAAAAAAACATAAAAAATGAGTAAAAACTGATAACATAAAATGTAATGAACTTTAAATCTTTCAGAATTTATTAATGTAAAATAATACATGAATAATTTTTAATTATTTTTCTAAGAGCAAAAACATTCATAATTTTAAAAAATAGATTTTAGCTTAGACAGAAGAGGAATTATACCATTCAGCACCTAACACAGGGCTTTGTCTAAAGTAAAGACCTAGTCAACAAATATTTGTTCATAGAATTATAGATTTAGAAGTATAATAGAACATTAGAAATCAACTTGTCCAACCCACTCATTTTACAGATGAGGAAACTGAGACCCAAAGAGGCTAAATGACTTGTTCAAAGTCACATAAGTAGTAAGTAGCAGAGCTGAGGTCAAACCCAGTTCACATGACTCCAAATCCACACCTCTTTCCCCTGGCAATTTACTTAAACAAAGGAATACCTTTTGATTTCTTAACAACTGATTTCAAATATGTAGAAAATTCAGTGATGTAGGACATTTCATTGATTATTAATTAATATATTACAATATATGATGGGGCAGGTAGATGATATAGTGGATAGAGTATAGGCTTGGAGACAGGAAGACCTGATTCCAAATCTAGCCTCAGACATTTACTAGCTGTGTAACCCTGGGCAAGTCACTTAACCCTGTTTGCCTCGATTTCCTCATCTGTAAAATGAGCTGGAGAAGGAAATGACAAGCCAGTCCAGTATCTTTGCCAAGAAAACCACAAATAGGGCCATGGAAGTTGGACATCCCTGAAAAAACAATTAAACAACAACTACTCCATATGATAGGAAGGCTAGAGTCTACAGAAACTTTCATTTTAAGTGTGAAAACCCACGCCTACAGAAGAAAAAGATCTCAGAATTGATAAGGAGATCAGTGGGAAAATTTCGAGTGAGACCAAAAATCCATAGACAGTGGCAGACATAATTTTTCAGAGATTCAATGATTATCATGAAGTATTGGGTGTAATATATATACTTTGAGCTTTTAATTCAGAGGCAGCGTGTTCCCAGTGCAAGGAATCAATATTAGAAGATTTGACTTCAAGTGCTTGCTCTGTCATGCACTGTGACTATGGCTAAGTCATCTCACCTCTATAAACCTTGATTCCATTATCTTTAAAATAAAGGTATCAATCTCCACACTGCCAGCTTCCTAGGATTTCTGTGAGAATTAAGCATGATGGTATATATAGAAAGTTCTTTGTCATTTTTATAATTAGATGGGATCTATTTTCTCTCTCTCTTTTGTGGACATGGGCTCTGTAATGCCTGTACTAACCAATTAAATATGCTAGAGTTTCCCTTTTTCACAGGGAAACCAGACAATAAAATAGTACGACAAATACCCAATCAGGAGGATTTCTGAAGCCCGGGGCTGCTTGATATACCAGTGATTGCTTACAAAGTAAAATTTAGCTAAACTCAGAGATGCCTTCAACAGCTGAAACCAGTCTAGATCAACTCAGAGAGAAAGGTAAGTGTCTTGGTTTCTGATTTATCGAAGGGGAAGCAGACATCTTAATTGTTGATTATTCTAAAGAGCAACAATCCTCCTGCTTTCTCATTTACTGTATTTACATATATCTTCTCCCTAGACCTTCACTTCCCACCTGACTTCCCAACTTAGTATGTTTCAAAAGATATAAATACCTCATCCTTTACAATTCCCCTTCAAATAGATGTGGACATTGTCTCATTGTTGCAGCTACAGCAATAAACACATTTGTAATCTTTATAAACTGTGATCAAACTCTGGTTCATTCCTAGTCTCCCTTTTGAACTTGGGGTTTCTTCCATTTTTACAATTCACAGGAGTTTTTATTTTGACAGTTGTCTCAAGAGCTGGGAGTCTTGAGTTGGAGCACCATTTTTGATTAGTTATATCACATTGGGCATGTAACTTAATCTCTATGCCTCCGTTTCCTCTTAGGTAAAGCAGGAATAACATGCTTTACCATATAGACCTCACTAAGGCTTTGTGAGGATAACCTATAGACTTTAAAGTGGTATATAAGTAAATGTATACTGTTGTTATTGATTACTGTCATTACCATCATCCTTACCATTCACTCTTCCGATTATACGTATCTCTCAAGAATTAAAACTATATGTGAATGGAAGAACAAGAAAGAAGTACACAGTGAGCCTAAGTAGGCTATGGCCCATTTCTAACAATGACCTACATACAAAAAGGAACTTCAGGGATATCTAGGAAATGAAGAAAGAGGCAGGTCAAGAGTAAAATGGTCCTGGTACCTAAAAAGAAAGAAAAAAAAGAGGAAGATTACTAGAATGGCAGAGAGATTCTTTATGGAGAATTTGTGAGAGAATATAAATAAAATCTGATAGTATGAAAAGGTATGTATGAATTGAAGCCTGATATCCAAACAAGATTATGAAACCTATTAGCGACACTCTGTACAACAAAAAATAAATTATTTCAATTCTCATTAGCTCATTTCTTAAAATCAAAGTATCTGAAGGCTTCATAATTTATTAACAAGTTACATATGATTTGGAGAGATGGGAATATTGTTTTTGATCTCTTTGTTTTACTGTGTGTCCAGTATTTATGACAAGTAGAAAGTTACAAAAGAGATATATATAAGAATGGATTTGAATTATGTCATCATTGATAAATGATACAGGCTCTGCTTTGCTATAGCAATGAGTCCACGGCAAAGTGATGAGCTTTGTGAGGAAATGGAGACTGTGTTTTGTGAAATTCCTTCTCAAGATCGCTGAGATTTTGTTTTGAAATATCATATCTAGCAAAAATGTTCCATATATGCTGGAACTTTTTAAAATAAGCAATCAGTCACAATTGTTTATTAATTGCCTTCTAAATTTGAAGCTCCACAGTAGGTACCATAGATACAAAACTGAAGTTTAAAAAGTCCCTCTCCTTAAGGAGATTACATTTTTCTTTGGGAAGTTAGCATAGTCATAGGGGAAAATATACAAGATATATGTGTGTGTGTGTGTGTGTGTGTGTGTGTACATACATACATAAAACATAGTTATTTGAAAGTGGAGAAAACCAACAACTGGTAGAATCAGCAAAGACCTCCTGAAGAAAGTTGTGTGAGATGAATTTAAAGGGAATTAGAGATAGAAGTGAGGAAGAAGAGCATTTCAGGCATTGGGGACAGACTGAGTCATGACATGGAGGTGGGAGATGGAATATTGCGTCTGGGAAATAGCAAGTATAACAGTTTGACTGTCGCATAGAATGTGTGTGGGGGAGGAATGTGGAATAAGTATGAAATGGCAAACTGGATCCAGCTTGTGAAAAGCTTTTAACGACAGGGGAGTTTGGTTTTTAGTTTGTTTGTGTATTTGTCTACTTTTCCCTAAAGGCAACTGGGAGACATTGAAGCATCTTGAGCAGAAGAGTTATGGTGGTCAAACCTGCCCTTTAGAAATATTAAATAGAAAGCTGTGAACAAAGAGGGATAATGAGAGGAAAAAAAAACAATTAGGAGGCTTGCAATAATCCAGATAGGAAGTAATGAGGACCTGAGCTATGGTGGGCATAATTTGAGTAGAGAAAGAATGCAAAAGATGTTGAAATAGTTAAAACAACAAGATTTGACAATTGATTAGAAAAGAAGGTGAGGAAGAGTGAAGACTTAAACTCCAAACATCCACTTAAGGAGAGAGAAAACTCTCAGCTCAGACATCCCTTCATTTCACCCTTTGAGAAGTCTCTAACTTATGTCTTCGCCATGCTCTGGCACTGGATACTTCTCCCCAATCCCCTGCTTTTCAGCTTTCTTGTGTATATAGTCTTCCATTGTCAGATTATAAACTCCTTTAGGATAAGAATTGTCTTTTTTCTTTTGTATTTGTATCCTCAGTATTTAGCACTCTTCCTGGAACATACGTAATTAATAAATGTTTATTGACTGTTATGAATTTGAATAACTAAAAGAATAGAAAGGGGGAAATATGATTTTAAGGGGAAAGACAATGAGTTCTGTTTTGTACATTTTAAGTTTGAGATGCCTATGGGACATTCAAGTAGAGATACCCAACTAGAGAGGCAGAAATAGAACTCAGGGGATATGTGGGCTAGATCTGAAGAGTTGGGAGTTATCTGCATAGAGATGATAGCTGAATCATCTCTATTAAACATGCAGAAAGTAGAAATATGCAATGGAAGCAAGAACAGGTAACAGGGAAAGAAAATAGTTCAATAAGAATTTATTAAATGTGAACTATATACTAGATGCTGAGGATACTAATATGTATATATCATATGCTGATATGTATACTATATACATGATATACTGTGGGGGATACAATATGAATGTATGTAATTAAATACCAAATATTTACAAAGTAACTAACTTCAGGGGAAGGGCAATAGCAATTATAAGATAAAAGGCAATAGAAATACAAAAAGTAAAGAGAGTCCCTACTCTCAAGGAGCTTAGATTTTAATGAAGGAGATAATACACAAAGAGAGTTCATGGTCAGAACTTTGGGCAAGAAAGTTACAGGGATGCTGAGGTCATTCACCATTGCCTATCCTTGGAGAATTTCATTAAAAGGCTGGATGTCCATTTGTCAGGGATATTAGAGCGGGGATCACCTTCATGCATAAGTTAAAGTAGATGGTCATTGAGATTCCTTCCAACTCTTAAGTCAATTCAGTTAATTTTTATTAAGCACCTACCTTGTGCCAGATACTGTGCTAAGTACTGGGGATACAAATGAAAAAAAGAAAATGAATGCACGAAGGAACTTACTTTCTAATAGGGGAAGAACACACACAAAAGGAAACTGAAAAGAATTTGGGGGGGCACCAAGGAGTACTCAGAGTAAGAATAGATGTTCCATGGTCCAAATCAAGCATCACTGCTGATGGCAAGTCGAGCATTATCTGGAAAGTTCTGAAAGTTCAGAGCCTTCCCTTAAGGAAGGCTTTGGGAGAGGTTAAGTGCTCTATGAGTCCTCTAGTCAGAGGGGACAGGCCACTGAGGAGTTGAAAAAGTTCTGAGTATCAAAAGTCAATGAATGGAATGATAATATTTCAAGTCATCAATTTATCCTTGATGATGGATCATCATTCCATCAATATATATAGATTCTGTTATAATGTGATTCTGATTGTGAATTCATAGGGGCTGATGAGATTACTAAGAGTGTAGAGAAAGAAAAGGAGAGCATACAGGGCAGGCTTGTACAACCTGTGGCCTGAGGACACCTTATAGCCCACGGGTACACCAAAGGATTTCTGGCAGCCCTGAAATATAGAGGATGTTTTCCCCTACGTTTTTCACAGTATCTTCCTCCTCCCCCATCCCCTAAAATTCTTTGCTGGACTGAAGGTTATACAGGCCTGATGTAGGGAATACCCATAAACAGTGCTCTGGAAATGACTGATGAACCTGCCAAAAGAAAATGACAAGATTTTGTTGAACATGAGCCATGACAGAACACTATTATGAAAAACTCAGGGAGAAAAGAGTAGCTATGAAGAAAAAGCAGTCAAAAACGTAAAAGGCTACATTATCAAATTCCCCATGAATGACAAGAACTGAGTAAAAACCAACAATTAACAATTGGTTGGATCATCAGTGACCTTGTAGAAAAGCAGCTTTAATTGAATGGTGGGAATGGAAGTAAAGCCAAAAGGGTTTTAACAGTGAGTGGGAGGTGAGAAAGTGGAGGCATTGAATGTAGGCTGTTTTTCCAAGAGTTTCACAGCAAAAAGGTGATGTATAGTATAAAAACTTGAGGAAATAGTATGATCAGGTTTGTTTTGTTTTGTTTTGTTTTTAATGGAGAAGACCTAAGCTTCTTGAACACACTGTTGACATCTCCCGAATACTGTTTCCTATCTGAGATTTGATGATACTCTTCTTGGTTCTCCTTCTACTTGTCTGACTCCCCCTTCAGTCTCCTTTGATTGGTCATTATTCATTACATGCTCTTGACTGTAGGAGTTTTACAAGGCACTCTCTTGGCCCCTCTTCTCTTCTTTCTATGTATTTTCTCATCTCTTGGCTTTATCTGTTTACATGGGATTCTTTATCATCTACATAGAGATACCTTCTAGATCTATATATATCCAGTCCTAATCTCTCTCCTGAGCTACAGTCCTATATCAACCACCTATTAAGCATTAAAACTATATATCCTACAGATATCTCAAATCCAACATGTCCAAAATGGAATCCATTAGCTTTCCCTCAAAACCTACTTCTCTTCTAAACTGCCTATTTTTGTCAAGTTCACAATCTGTCTAGTCAACCAAGTTTACAGCCTGTCAATATGATCCTCAACTTTTCATTTACATAACCCCAAAGATCAAATTGGCTGAATATCGTCACATCTAGTTTCACAACATCTCTTGCATCCATTCCCTTTTCTCTATTCACCCAGCCACTGTCCTACTTCAAGCCCATATCATCTTTCACCTGAACTATTACAATAGCTTCCTAATAGTTTTCCTTATCATAAGACTCACTTCACTCAATTCATCTTCCACACAGCTGCCAACATGATTTTCCCAGAACACATCTTTCCATGTTACTCCCCTATCCAATAAACTCTAGTAGCTGCTACTTACCTTTAAGATCAAACGTATTGAAAGTGTCTTTGCATCTTGGTTCCATTGAATTTTTCTGGCCTTCTTCCATGGTATTCTCCTCCTCTCTCTCTAAAAACACTCAAACGCTTCTCTCTATCCATTTTCACTGACTGTGTGCAATGCCTTGAATGCACTGT
>JAQQSK010014246.1:0-11192 GCA_028658325.1 Potorous gilbertii | reverse complement strand
CTCAAGACCATCTCCTTAACTTTCAGAGCCTTGAGCCCCAGGCTTATCTGATGAATGGACCTCAACCTACTTGGGGAAAGTAGGGATCCCAATGGCACACTGCCAAGTGGTAAATTCCAAAAGCTCGTGTTAAAATTGTAGCTGTCATAAAGCTTGTAAGTAATCATTAAGGGATGATGAGGGTGTTGCGATTTGGTGCACCAGGAGCAAGGGGCTGAAAAGCTTCCTTTACTTTTTATCTCGTATGTAGTAGATTTTTTTTTGCACAATTGGTACTGTTCATGTTTATTCAGCACATAGAAGGGGAACTTGGTCCTGGATTATTTTTGATTGCTCATTCTTCCCAGGATCCCCCCTGTGGATGCTTTTACAGAGCTCAGTGATTAGCACAAAGAAACTCCTGGATGATTGCTCAAAGACTCTTGATGTCAAGGTCTATTGGGTTGGAAGCATTTCCAGGAGAAACTTGGCACCAGCTTCCCAATTCATTGTGGCATCTTTCAACTGGACTCCTGAAAGAGGGTGAATAAGCAAGGATGCTTTCTCTTTGACAACCTGGAGAGCAAGCTTAAGGAAGTGGATTTGTCTAACTTAGAGAAGAGAAGACCTTAGGGAGATGACAACTGCCTTCAGGTTTTTCAAAGAAGGAACTGTGTGACCTTGGGTCAGTTATTTAAACCACTCTGTGCCACCGTTTCTTCCTTTATAAAATGAGGAGAGTCGGATTAGTTGGATTTCAAAGTTCTTTTAAGTTTTAATTCTATAATGCTATCATCTATGATTCTATGAACTAGCACTAATAGGGTAGAAGCTGCAAAGAAGCAGACTTTGGTTTGAGATAAGGAAAAGCTTGCTGATGATTCCCAAAATAGAATAAACTCATGTTGCAGGTAAGAAGTTCTCCTTTACTGGAGGTCTTCAAATGGGACCTAGCTGTCCACGTGTAGATTATGTTGTAGAACAGCTTCTCGATCGGATGAATTGGACCAAACAATTTGATATTCTTTCTAAGTCTGACATTCAGGATTAAACCTTGTTTCATTCTCCTAGTGTTGGGAAGTGAAATAAAAGAACGCCATCCACTCTGACCAATATGATGTACTGTCATAGAGTAAGTGATTTTCTATATGTTTCTCTAGACAGCTGAACCTACTCTATGGTTACTAAAGAACAGACAATTTAATGGCATCTAGAGCTCTGGAAGACTCAACATCCCCCCAGATAGCTCCTAGATGGTAGAGCAGGGAGCCAGCATGCTGAAGTGAAGAGACTATTGATTTCAGGGTCAAAAGACCTGGGTTTAATTTAGAGCTAGAAAGGACATTGAAGGTAATCTAGACCAACCCACTTATTTTACAGTGAAGGACACTGAGGCCCAGAGAAGTTAAGTGACTTGCCCAAGATGTCCCAGTTAACAGGGGAGGCAGTGTGGAATAGTGGAAAGAGCCAGAAGTCAGGGATCTAAATCTTCCCTCACATACTACATGTGTGACTTTGGGCAAATGCCTCCCAGGACCTTCGTTACTTCTGTGTGAAATGAGAGTCGGACTAGATGGCCTTAGGTCCTTTCTATCACTAATTTGAACACTGAAACTAAGGGTATTCTCTGGACCACCATATGTATAATATGTTGCATGGATCACATCCGTGGTGGCATGCTATGACTTAGACCATATTGCTCTTCTGGGGACATATGTTCAACAATATTGCTTGGTAGCCTGACTGAGAGGGAGCATGTCCACACCATCCTAGTCAGAAAGTATCTGTGTCATTCCCTCTTAGTAGTCTATGCTCTTTCCTTTCCCTAGCTGGTGAAGACATTTATTTATATTCACACAGAGTCTCTACACTTGAGAAATAAATCCACTGAAACTTGGGGCATTAGGTATTAGTTACACTTGATAACGAGGAAATTTGGCATGCTTTTGGGTCAAATCTATATTTCAGTGAGTGATATTGTGCTTTTTTCTTCATGCATTGTAACATAGCCTTCAGGAAAAAAAAATCACCTTAACTTGATTAGGAATTTGACTTGAAGGAACACCAACATAAAAGGAAATTCTATCATGTCAGGTTTAATATATTGTTTTACATGGTCTGATTTCATTGTTTCCAATTTTGTAACTTTCTAGTACTTCTCAAAGTCCTGTTCTAAGTGGCTATTTCTCTTTTTTCCTTGTTGTACTTATGCCTGGGACTCAACTCTGTCATATTAACTGAAAAGGACTAATTTATCACATTTAAAGTTCAGAATCTTGGAGTGTGCCATACTGATGATATAATACAGATGGAGTATATTGTCTGAGTGGAGAAAGGGGAAGAGAGCAGGCATTTTGAAAATACCTATGTGCTGAGTACTCTGTCCACTGTATCACCTAGCTTCCCAGAGAAGGAAAAGGCTTGCCAGGATGGGTTGGCAATACTACCCTTTTTTTTTGGTCTCTGAAAGTTGAGACTTAGACTGAGGTAGTATAGGCTGCTTCAGTCACAAAGCATCTCCCACTTTGGAGCCTTTGCACAAGTGGCTGCCCAGGCCTGGAATTCACTCCCTTCTCATCTCAGCCTCTTAGCTTCCTTCAAGCACCATATCAGGCTTGGTCCCAAAGAAGAGCTATGAGAAAACCCCTTGCTGGGTTCCTTTATAGAGTTTGGCGTCCATGGATGTGAGATATTGGCTAGAACATCAGATATTTTTCACTGTGCTGATTGGTTTTGCTGATTTTTTTTCTTCCTCTTTTTTAAAAAAGTTCTTTGTTATAAGGGATGGTTCTCTGGGAGCGGTTAGGGAGGTGGGTCAAAGGGACCTTAAGGAGGTTGAGATAAATGAACAAACTAGCTGATGATTAGGGAATTGAAAGTTTATATAGCATTCAGAAGACAAATGAAGGGAGTGCCATAGATTTCATGATTACTCGAAGCCGCAACAGTGTAGACCAGAAAATGACAGTCCTTGAAGACATTGAAGTCCAGAAGCTTCTTTGTCTTTTTTCTTTGATGCTACCTTAGATCCTTCAAGCTTCTTGGGGCCATCCAGAAGCCTCATCAAAGCTCCACATACACAACAGTTCAGCAGCATAGCCCCCAGAATGAAGAAGCCCCCTCGCCATCCATAAAGGTCCTGTAAGATCTGTCCCAGTGGAGAGAGTGCACAGAGGAACACAGGGCTACAGGGCCCACCCTGCCTGTTCTGACTCAACTCTCCACCGTGACTCATAGCCCAGCATACTGTCCCTTCATTCTATCCCTTTCCCCTAGATCTTGAAGTCTTGATTTGGAAAGTTAGTTTTCCCAGAAGATCTCTACCAATTCTGGAACAAAGGTATACTGTGTCACATATCTTTTCCTTATTCCTCTACTCTGTCATTTTATTCAATCTTAGAGGAAGCTTTCTTTCTACCCCACAAATCAGATAGCCAGAGGAATATTTTCTGTCTATTCACTGTTAGCAGTGAGGGGTGAGGATGTTAGAGAAATTATTAATGCATCTGCATTGTTGTCACATGTTGGGATATCAGTAGAGACCTTCAATTGCTGGGGCAAAAAAGTATCTATTGGGGTCTTAGATCAGTGCCAAACGAGTATCATAGAACTGCAAAGTAGGAAAAGATCAAAATGGCCATCATGCATGTGGAATTATCTGTTTTCATGCCCATTTTTTTTCCATCAAATTTTCCACTTTGTCCATATTGTTTATTATAAAGGTATTTTCAAACCAGGTAAAATTTGAGGTTTAATGAACCTCTGGGATAATTCTTCTTCATTTTGTCCTTGGCCAAAACAAACTGCATTTTGATAAGCTCTCTTCCTTTAATTTGGATACTGACAAATTCTATAAAGAAAATTTGATTGGTGTTTCTGATCTGTTTATCCTTAATCAAAATGTTCTTTCATAAAGACTACTTAATATGCATCTGATGAGTCTTTTGGAAAAGAGGCACTGAGCCCTTAGGTATCATTCCAGTTCAAGTTCAGATCTTGGAGCTAAATCTGATTAATTGAGGCAAAGAACTGGTCCATGATCTCAGTGGCTTCAAATGTTAATGGAAAACTTAATTTTGAGCAACTTGGGGAGAAGGGGAAGAGGTGTTATCATGATTTAAATTTTTTTTAGAATTTTAGAAAAACAAAGTGCATTTTGAATGTCAGACATGATTAATAGCCTTGTAATTGATACTATGAACATCATATCTGCTTAAAAATGGGTATAAGTCATTCTCAAATGGCAAGTTGTAATAAAATCCTAGAGGGCATTCATTTGAAATTGAGTGATTGGTCTATTTGCATCCTGTCATCATATTAGTGTGGGACCTTGGCCAAGTCCCTTATTTATTGTAAATGGTGAGGCATATTCAAAGAAGCAGATTTCTCCCATCTGCCCCTTCCTCTCCACTGCTACCCTTGCTCATACTCTCATCACCATTTTGTGGAACCAGTATAATGGATACCTAACTTTTTTGCCTCTCATCCTTCCCTCTTTACCTCCATCCAAATCCACTTGCCACATCACTGCCAAAGTCATCCTCTTAATTCACAACTCTCATCATTCTTCTTCTTATCTGAGAAACAAATAAATAGAAAAACCTTTCCATAGCTCCTAACCATTTACCGAATAAAGTTAAATTCCTTAGTTGATGTTCAAGACCCTCTACAATCTGGCTCCAATTTACTTACCAGATTTTCCCTCTACTATTCACCTTCGCATATTCTTGACTTCTGCAAATTGGACTCTTTTCTGTT
This sequence comes from Potorous gilbertii, assembly GCA_028658325.1. Classification (NCBI taxonomy): domain Eukaryota; kingdom Metazoa; phylum Chordata; class Mammalia; order Diprotodontia; family Potoroidae; genus Potorous; species Potorous gilbertii. The sequence goes on along the minus strand of JAQQSK010014246.1, from coordinate 6,455 downwards.
TCCCAAGCAATATGATGAATGACATTGTTACAAAGAAAAATAAGCCACTAGGAAGGCAGCAGCTACTGGGTTATGTGCCTATATTTCCTCAGTTCTTATCATGAGACTCTACTACCCAGTTGCCCCTGAGGCACCGTCCTACTGTTTCACTCCCCTGCTCATAAACTCAGTCATTTTCTATTACTTTTTGGATTAAAAAGTTGGCTCTCCTTGTCAAGGTAAAACTCTTGCCTTGAGCCTTGAATCCTATCCTCACCCATGTCTTCTGACAAATTGACTCCATTATCATTCTCCTATTCTCTCGCTACTTTCTCCCCTATTTACTGATTCCTACCCTACTGCCTACACAAATGCCCAGGTCTCCCCTACTCCTTTAAAAGCAAACCCTCTCATGACACTTACTTCCACAAATTATCAATATTGACCTCTTTTCCTTTTAACAAACTCTTGGAAAGAGCTGCCTTTCTTCTCTTTCTCACTTCTCAGTCTTACATTTTGCTTCCTGCTTCATCATTCAACTGAAATGGATCTTTCCTAAAATAACAGTGATCTCACATTGCCAAATCTAATGACCTTTTCTCCATCTCATCCTTCTTGATTTCTCTGTGAACCTTACCACTGTAGACCTTCCTCCTATACTGGATAGTTTCTGGTTTTTTCTCTTGATTCTCCTCCATGTATGGGTACTTCTCAGTCTTTTTTGTTGGATCATTAGTTATCTCTCTCTTCCTAAACGGTGGGTTTCCCTGAAGACTTATCTTGGACTCGTTTTTCTCCATACAACTCCTGTGAGTTTGATGATCATGTGCAATGTCCAGATCTCTATATCTAGTTCTTATTTTTCTCCCGAGCTCCAGTCCTATACCCGCAATTACCAGTTGGAGATTTTAAGTTGCATATCCAGTTTGCATCCCAAATTCAGCATGTCCAGAACAGAACTCATTATATATTTTCCCCTAAGCCCACCCCTCATTGACCCCCTCTTTTCTTTTGAGGGCCCCACTGTTTGCCTAGTCATCCAGGTTCACAATATAAGAGTTCCACTTGTCTATTTAGTCTCTTTCACCCACTCACTCCCATATCCAATCAATTTGTAGGTATTTTTGAGTCTACCTTTATCATATCTCTGGCATTTATCCTCATCTGTCTGCTCACATGACCTCTACGGGAGTTCAGGTCTTTATTACTGCTCACCTGGAGTATTGTCCTAGGTTTCTAATTGATCTCCCTGCCTTAAATGTTTCTCCATTCCTAGCTGTTTCCCAGAGTGCTGCCAAAATGATTTTCTTAAAGCTTAGATCTGACCACATCTCTCTTCTGCTCAGAGAGTTCCCTGTTGCCTGTAGTATCAAATACAAATTCCTAGATTTGACATTTAGCACTCTTTACCCTTTAGCTAAAGCCTACTTTTCTAGGCTTAGTTACATGTTACTCCCCATTATGCCTTTGCCAGTCCTACTACTTATAATACTTATAACACACATGGCAGATGGTAATGTGCACTTGGATGGAAAATCCAATAAATCTGTCCATCACTTAATGAGTGATTTATCATTCATTCATGTATTTGGACAGGCCCTGCTGGTGGACAAGGCCCTGGGCCCAGAACTGAAGAGGAAGAGGAGTATTGGATAAACTTCATCTAGGACACTGTACTGTGTTTCAAGTGATCTCAGGCTATTCCCTGATATCAGACAACTTCTTCATAACTCCAGTATTCTCCCAGTGACAGTATATAGCTGCTGATCAGAGGATGACATGATCTCTGCAACTTTAAAATTCCAGATGAGTCAGAAGGCAATGAAGAATTGCATGGTGGGTGTAAGGCATTGCTTCAATGGTGACTTGATATAAAAAGTGGTATAAGAATCATCATTCAATCAACAAGCATGTATTAAACATGTGCCATGTTTCAGGCACTGGTGCTTGAAAGGCATGGAGAAAGAATGAAATCATGGTTACTTGTAATGAGGAAGAGAAGTGCATATATAAGTAGAAATAACATGATTACAAAGTGAATAAATACAAGTATATACAAGGTAATTAAAAACAAGGTAGTTTGGGATGGGGACACTAGAAGTTGAGGCAATTGGGAAGGACCTCCTGCAAAAGGAAATGCTTGAGCTGAGTCTTTTTTTAAAGTAGTATTTTATTTTTTCCAGTTATATGTAAAGACAATATTTTACATTCATTTAAAAAGTATTTTGATTTCTAAATTATCTTCCTCCCTCCTTTTCTTCCCTCCCTTCTCCTTTCCTTAAAACAGTAAACTATTTGATATTTATGTGCATTCATGTAAAACATATTTCCATATTATAAGTGTTGTGAAAGAAGAAACATAGCGTAAGAAGAAAGCCATATAAAAATAAAGAAAGTGAAAATAGTGTTCCTTGATCTGCATCCAGACTCCATCAGTTCTTTCTCTGGATGTGAATAATTATTCCTCATGGTTCCTTTGGAATAGTCTTAGATCATTGTACTGCTGAGAAGAGCGAAGTTATTCCTTGTTGATCATCACACAATGTTGCTGCTCCTTTGTACCATGTTCTTCTTGGTTCTGTTTACTTCACTTTGGATCAGTTCATGTAAGTCTTTCCATGTTTTTCTGAGTGCATCTTGCTTGTCATTTCTTACTGCACAATAGTATTCCATCACAATCATATACCACAACTTGTTCCGCCATTCCCCAATTGATGGGCCTCCTCTCATTTTCCAATTTTTGAGCTTAATCTTGAGAAAGAAAAGAAATTCTATGAGGTGGAGGTAAGAAGGGAGTGTGTTCTAGTCATGGAGAATGGCCACTGCTAAGGCAGGAAGGTGGGAATATGTGAGGAGTAGAAGTTCAGTTTGAATGGATTGTACAGAGCAGGAGGGGGAATAACATCCAATGAATCTGGAAAGGCAAGTTGGAATCAGGTTGTGAAGGACTTTAAAAGTCAAACAAGATCGCAGTGGCAAGAGGGAACCTCTGGAATTGATTGAATTGGGGAGAAGCACACAGGCATATCTGTGCTTTAGAAAAATGACATCAGTAGGATGAACTTCAGTGGGGAAAGACTTGAGGCAAGAAGGATAAATTAAGAGATGAGAGGTGATGAGCACCTAAAGTAAGGTGGTGGCTATGTGAGGGGAAAGAGTTAGATTCAAGAAAGGCCATGTGACTAGAAATGACAGAATTTGGCAATCAGTTCGATATGTGGGGTGAGGCAGAGCAAGGGTTTGAGGATAATACTGAGAGAAAAAGGAAATGAACTCTTAATGCAGCAATGTAAAGAGACAACAAATTAACAGCCTGCTCTGGTACACCATTCTGGTGAAACAGTAGAACCAGAAGATTTAGGGAAAGCTAGAACCTGCCCAATCAGAAGCAACACCTGCACTGAGGAGATCACAGATTTACTGAAATGTCCTCACACAGGTTCCCAACTGTCTTCCCTCCTTGTCTTTGCTTTCCCTCATTCCCCATATCTAGAATGCTCTATTATTAGACCTGGTTAGACTACATGGGTATCAAGACATCTTCTGCCTTGAAATTCTTTGATCATGTGAATTTTTACCTACACAGCCAGGGTAGAGCAACCATAGCTCTACCCCAGAATTTAGAAGGCCTGAAAACACTTGTACTCCATCACAGGCAGAAAGTACCTCTTTTATCACTTAGTTAGGAAGAATATTTCATTTAAAAAAGAAGTTAAAAGGTGACATACTTCCTCCCCCTGGTGGCTGCATCCCATATCTTCCTTGACCTGGTGCCTCCTGTCCTGCTCCCTTCTTTGGTGGTTGCATCATGTCTTCCAAGGACCTCTTTCTCTTCCCCTTGGACCAGAGTTCCAGAGCATCTCCTCCAGCTGGATCTTGGGTCCTGAGATCCAAGGTTTGCCTTCACCATCTTGCTCAAATGAGGTTGTGTTAAAATGTTCATTTGAGGTCACCCTTTCTACTGCTTGCCTTGGTTGCCAGAATTCAGCTCAATTCAATGAACTTCCATATCTTAGGCACTGCAGATGAAAAGAGAAAAAAAAACTGCTCCCTGTCTTCAAGGAGCTTATAATCTATTGAATTAACTACTCACAGTTTACTCAACTGCCAAGTGGGTAGTACTCTACAAGCTTTGTTATAGCTCTCCTCTACACAGTCCTTCTTAGATTAGATTTATCTGTATATCTCAGCCTTTTCTCCTCTATGGGATTGGGGTAGCTAGGTGGGGCAGTGGATAGAGCACCAGTGCAGGAGTCAGGAGGACCTGAGTTCAACTCTCACCTCAGACACTTGCCACTCACTAGCTGTGTGACCTTGGGCAAGTCACTTAACCCCAATTGTCTCATCCTGGGTCATCTCCAGTCATCCTGATGAATATCTGGTCTCTGGATTCAGATGGCTCTGGAGGACAAATGAGGCTGGTGACCTGCACAGCCCTCCCTCACTCAAAACAAAGTCAAGTGCAAGTCGTGTCATCATTTCTCTGATGGCATGGTCTTCTTTGGCAATGAAGGATGAACGCATACTCACATATTCTATGAGATTATAATTTCTGCTACAACAAGACCCCTCTCTCATCTTTCAGCCTCTCTCTCCTCTCCCCAACCCTACCACGCACTATATAGCGCAACGTTTTACTTGTGGTAGGTACTCACAAAATGGCCAAGTTGAATCCGATGAGAACAACAACTGCTCTTGCTGACTTCTCCAAGATCTTCTAAAGATGGCTGGTTTAATTAAAGCACAGGTGCTTTAATTAGAAAAATACTATTTGAAAGAAAGCTCACCCATACAGGCAAGATTATTTTCACTAATTTTCCAAGAGTTTCCTCCATTGTGTCTGTTCTTGTCTACAACACTAGCATGCATTGTTACTGTTGTTGGCCTGTAGTTTAGTTAGAAATTGGCAGATGTGAGCTAGGTGGCTTCCTTTAATTGATGCATTGTCTGAATTGAGGACAATGCTCATTTATTAATTATGTCTACAATGGTAGTAACAGCACAGATTTGGACATGGAGGCTCACATCTGCAGTAGAAGTGCCCAATAAACCTTACTGACAATTATTGAGATTTTATTTCATTGCCTGTTGCTGTTGAACAAATGTTGAGTAGGTCTTAATGCTTAGGGCAAATAATTATAATCTTCCAAAGGAAAAGGAGATGCCCTTGTTTTATTAAAAACATGTACATATACAAAATAAGATGTTCCTTGGTTTGCCAAAGAGCCTCCTTTTTTCCCCTCTTTTCTGTGCTGGTATCAGAGTGACTTTAACAAAGGAGCTGATTATGGAAAGATATGGATATTGAAATGAGGAAACCTGGGTTTAAGGTCCCTTATCAATTAGAACTTGAAGTAAGGCATTTTTCCTTATGCTCTCATGCTTTCTTTTTGGTCAAACACAGCTAAAAACTCTTGCTTTCGCTTGGAAAGGAATAAAAGACTATTGTAAGTAAAAGAAACCTTAGAGATGATCTAGTTCTAACCACTGGTTTTACAGATGAGAATCCTGAGACCAAGTGATAGTCAATCCATAAACATTGACTTTGGCCTTGATATACTCACAGTCAAATAGAAAGCTAGAAAGAGACCCAAGATGAGAATGAGGGTCTCCTTGATTCTAAAAACCCTATGGATCCTAAGTTTACATAAATCTATTTTGGCTTCTCATCAATCACTATCAAGTTCCCAGCCTAATCTCTTTGGAAGGCTCAGTTTGGGCAGAGAGGCCCCAAATGGCCCCTGACTAGTTTAAAACCACAGAATTTCAGTTTGAAAGGACCCCAGATGTCAATGAATCCAACTCATGCCCACATGGGCAATCTTTCTAGAATGTCCCTCTCTAGTGGCCTCCCAGTTTCTACATGAAAACCTCCAGGTAGAAGAAATCTCCTTGGAGCCTGACCTCAATGGAAACCTCCTTTGTAGGGCCTCCAGCCCAGAAATCTCTCCATAGCCTGGGATGGCTCTGATGGAGGATTCACCAAGTGATGTATAACTAGAGCATGCACCTTTTGAGATGGAAACCACACATTTCTAATGGAAATTCACCACTCTGATTCTTTGGAAAGCTTTGAAATAACATGAGTCCACCTTCCATCTTTACTTGATTTTACAAGAATGGACACAAACGTGCTCTGTGATTGCCAGGAAGCTCTATAGATGTGTAAGAAGTCAATGTCAGAGCAAATGGCAATCCATTCCACTCACTTGCTTCCCTGAGTGAGGTTCTTTACAACCTGGCTTTTTCTGTAGGCTGTGAACCTTCTTAAACTAGCAGATTATGTTTTCAAGAATTTCCAGCTACTTTTAAGTGATCAGTGAAGGAAATGGCATTAAAATAGATATAGCTAAATTGAATCAGAAGTGAAATAGCCTGCTAAAGGCAGCTAGGTAGGTCATTAGAAGTGAAATCATTGGATTTGAAATCCAAATGTATTCGGTGTAATTGCCGCCAAGCAGAACGGAACTGCTTAT
>JAQQSK010014245.1:0-11193 GCA_028658325.1 Potorous gilbertii | reverse complement strand
CTTACTGTTAGAGAATAAAAGTTAAGGAAATTGGTTAAAGACTGAGGGAGTAAAGTGTTAAGGAAGTTCAGAGGCAAGGAATGGAGAGGAAAAAGGAACTTGCTATAATGTTAAATGATTCCCAAAAGCACAGTTGCTGTCTAAAGTTGGTGTTTATAAAAGGAACTCAGAAAGTGACTTTGTTTTGTAAGGGTCAGAGAAGAATAAGGGACTGGGCCTAAGAGTACCTAGGATGAAACTAGAGATCCTGACACAATAACAATGGTAACATTAATTGATATTTGCATGAAAGTTAAAATTTACAAAGTGCTTTACATATGCTATGTCATTTAGTTCTGACAAGGGTATGCAGATTAATATTTAACAACCAGCTCTCAGGGTGGGAGTGAGGAACACACATGAACATACTTTTAAAGTTAATCTGCATCATTAACATTTTAAAAAATCACTTCCTTTAGCTAAACAATCCATAAAACAATAAATCAAGTCCTGATTTGCATAATTTGCCTATTTCTGAGGTATAAATGCCCAACCAGAATTCAATAATCAGCTCTGGAAGATCTGGTTCAAACAGGTTCTAGCACACTCCTGTATCACACTCACACTGAGACATATAATATCATCCTCATTTTCCAAAGGGAGAAACAGGTTCAGAGAAGTGAAACAACCTGCCGGTGGTCATACAAGTAAATATCAGAGACAAGTTTTAAATTCAGGTCCCACCTAACTTTATGTCTTCCCAGTATGCCTCTTATGTTTGGGAAACTATCGCACTTGATTCTGTTCTTTTTTTTAAATGAAATCCTGCCCTTTTTTCTTTAGATATGACTTGCCCTGAGGTCCTTCCCTGGCTAATGAAGTAGAGTTTTCCTTCTAAATGGACTATAAAGAATGCGAGCCTTTCAGTACCTTACTACCGCTGGGGGACGGTGGGCCCCTCAATTACCAAGGTCACAATCTAAAGAGGAGGACACTCGTTAGATTCTCTGGCACTGACAGAACTGATGAGCAGGGAATAAAAGAAGACTTGGGTTTGAAGTTCTCTTCATGGAGATTCTGCATGCCAGATGATAGCAGAGCATGCCAGCGAAGTTAGCCGTTGGCAGTTAGAGATATGAGAGATGGGGATAAGAAGGTGCTCACATTCAATTACTATTCAAAACGAGTTTAATTGGCATGAAAAAATTTTAAGATGTCCTTGCTAACAATTTAGTTTATTATCTTCAAAAAGCGTTTATTAAATGCATAATTCCTTATAGTGTTGCCTATAGATAATTTAGTTTTGGTCCTTTGCTTAAAAAAGTTTGCAGCCTAAGTCAGCAACTTAAATTTCTTCTTTCTCTATGGACAAATTTCTTCCAAGTTACATAAAGTAAGGATAGGAAAGATTATGGAGCAGCCAGCAGAGCTGATTGAATACTCCTTTTCCAGCTTTCCCTTCATAGTTCAAAATGACTAAGCAATCTGTTTCATTATTAAATCAAAACTAATGATTCTCTGAGACTTAACCGAGTGCTTATCCCCTATCAGCACAGGTTAAATTGTCATCTGACTATTGTTAATTTCTAGATATGGAAACTGGAAAAAAAAAAACCAAGAGGGAAAGTGAGGAGCCATTTGGCTCCAACCCTGGTTCTATCACTGACTACCTGTGCGCAGGTCTCTTCCCCAGGCCTTGGTTTGCTTCTTGATAAAATGAGGGCTTTGAACAAAATGCCCCTTTTAGCTCTAAATCTATCATCTTATGATTTGCCCTCAAGCATACAGCTAGTAAGCACTGGAACTGCATTTAAAACACTATTTTCATTATTCCACCTTAGTGCTGTTTCCACTCTACGAAGACACCTCTCCAGAATATCACCCTGATAGCAGACTTTGGAACTGTACTGTCGTTTTGCTAATGCAAATAACGTTTTTAAACAACTTGGATGGTAAATGGGGTGGGTGGAGGAGGTATGTGGGTATCCTATATTCCAACCTTTTACTTAAAAAAGATGTAACTAACTATTACGTTTGTTTTCCTTCTAGAAGGCAACTTTCTCTGAAGGAGCAAAGCTTTGTTCTCTGTAGAAAAATGTTTGAACATTAGCAATGTCCAAATGACCCTTCCCATTCCTCTGAATTTCTTTAAAGATAAAGATGATGGCCAGAAGTGCTTGAGCCATCTAAGCATAAATAGGAAAACAGAATTTCTTGTTTTAAAGGAATATGGGCATATTAGGTTTTAATTAATGTTTATATATTTATAAGTACATATATAAATCAAAATTCCTTTAAAATACTAGAGATATAAATATTTCTTCTAATATGTATATATATGTATACACACACACACACACACACACACACACACACACACACACACACATATATATATACATATATATATATATTTATGTAAAGCCCCCACTCCACTGTACTAGTCTACTTGTAACTGCTCAGAATGAAGCCTACAGGAAATACAGTCCCTAATATTCTGTCTTGTTATTTGGTGGAATATTTTCATTGTGAAGTTTTTAACTTCAGCAAAAGTCTATTATCTAATAATCATACCTTATAGTCCAATAAAGTTTTCTAGTTTCCAAAGGCCTTTTCTGTATATTTATTCCTACTAATCTTATGAATGTATGAAGGTAAACTACTGAATTGTGACAGGGTTGTGATCTGCATCTGCAAAAGGGATGTTTACTTCAAAGAAATCATAATTCCTTGAAGTGTTGAAATACTGAAAAAAAGGAAAGGAAACAAATATTCATTAAGTGCCTACTATGTGCCACACAAATATTATATCATCTGATCATTAAAACATCCCAGGAATGTAGGTACTATTATCTCCATTTTACATGTGAGGAAACCGAGAGATTAAGTGATTTGCCCAAGGTCACATAGCTAACAAACGTTTGAGACTAGATTTGAACCATGGTCTTCCTCACTCCACATCCAGAACTTATCTACTATGCCATGTAACTGTCTAGTGCCTTTCTATAATAAATAAAAATACATTTTTTATTGTGAATGCCTTGCAGATGCTCTCTTTCGCTGAAGCTCCTTTTTTCCCCTCATGTTCCTAAGGTCCATGTTTGCTTTCTTTTTACCGTTGTCTACCTCCTTTCACCCAACCCTATCTAGAAATCCTGACAGTTCAAAGGATCATGGATTTAGAGTTGAGTGAGACCTAGAAGCCACTGAGTCTAGCTCCTCCATTTTACAGAAAACTGAGGCACAAAGGTAAGGGGTGACTACATTGGAATCAAACAGCTAGTAGTATTTCAGGCAGGATTTTAACCCAAGTCTTCCTGACTCCCAAGTTCAGCAACTAATCCATAGCACAGTACTGTTTTCTCTAGACTCTCAAGATAATTGGCCATGTAGGGAAAGGGTCTTGCATAACTTCCCTTTTAAAACCTTTTCTTGGGCAGAAAGGGGTAGTGTGGGAACACATGTGCAGTACATGGGGGATAGTAACAGACACTGCACAACTTTAGAGGGTGAGTGAGAGTGGGGAGCAGGGAGGACTCAGAACAAGGCAGAGCCAACAACTCAAATGGATGGACTGGGCAATCTGACCAGAGATCTGTACTGGGAAACACAAGGAAATATAGATCAATATATTCATAAAGTATGGAGAGGAAGTGAGGGCCAGGAAAGAGAGCTTTAGGGTCTGAAACAACCACAGTTGTCCATTACCTCCTCTGTGATAAAATGCCTCTGTTGCCATTGAAAGCCCTGTCATTTAATTGCTCTCTGCCTCAGTTTCCTTAAATAATAGGACCTACTTCGTAGGTTGGTTGTGAGTATCAAAAGAAATAATATATGTATAATTTTTTACAATCTTTAATTATTGCATGAATATGAGCTATTAACATTATTACTGTTAAACTTGTACTTCAGTTGTATCAGGTAAACTTGGCACATAAGCTCTCTCCTGCATGCATGCACACACATACACGCACATGCACACACACATAGAAAAAGCCCTGGATTTGAAGTCATATCATTTAGGTTCAAATCCCCAGCTCTACTTAATAACTGCATGTTCTTGGGTAAGGTACTTAATGATAAATTCCATTTTCTCATCTGTAAAATAGTAATAAATGATATTTAAAGTAGCATTTTAAAGTCTGCATAACACAACATACCTTGTCTAATTTAAGCTTCATGGCCACTATGTGTAGTACATAATAGTAATCTCCATTTTACAAACGAGAAAACGGAAGTCGAGAGAGGTTATAATTGTCCTGTACATCGTCACGAAGCTAGCGTGTCAGGGGCTGAACCCAAGTTTTCTGAATTTAAAATCAAGTGCTCTCTCCACTATGCAACACCCCCTTCATTGAAAGTGGTATGTCTTAAGGAAAAATGATTTATTTAAAGCACTACATAAATGTGATCTGTTAGCCTGATGCTAATGCTACAAAGTTGGGAAAGCTTAATACTTCATATCCAAATTATTTATGAATTTCACTTTTGAATTTCTCTCAGAACTAGATTTCCACTTAACTCTTACTCCTAGCTATCACTTCCAATATAACACTGTTCTTGGGCAATTGTGTCCTGTCTTTGAAAAATTCATCACTTTAAATTGTTTCTGAGATAGCCACAGTGGGGAGTTGAGAACTCACTAGCCTACGGTTCTTTGGTGATTCTTACAACATATCATCATCATCATCATCATTGCTAACTTTTATATAGTACTTAATATTTGCAAGGCACCATGCTAAACACATTGCAATTATTTCATTTGATATTCACAACAATCCAACAAGTACCATTAGTATCCCCATTTTAACAGCTGAGGAATCTGAGCAAACAGAAGTTAAATGATTTGCTCAAGTTCACACAGCTGGTAACTGAAGCTGGATTTGAACTCAGGTCTTCCTGACTCCAAACCTGGCACTCTGTACACTGCACCCCACCGAACTGTTAACTGTATACACAGAATGAGATGATCCTTGTGCATTGCTAGTTCTTATCATTAGTTTTACTGCTCAATGGATCTTTCATGCTTTATCTGTCAGTATAATATAAAATTAAGGGCACCGTTTTTATTTCTCATTTTGTACTTTTAGCCTTTATTCCCGCTGCGATCACAATAGTTTATCATTGCTGGTATTCTTTGTTTTTTCAGTCATGCCCAACTCTTTGTGAGTCCATTTGGGGTTTTCTTGGGGAAGACACTGAAGTGGTTTGCCATTTCCTTCTCCATCTCACTTTACAAATGACGAAAGTGAGGCAAAGAGGGCTAAGTGATTTGCCCAGGCTCACAGGGCGAGTGAGTATCTGAGCCCAGATTTGAACTCAGAAAGATGAGTCTTCCTGACTTTAAGTCAAGATAGACTTTAAGTCTATCCTGCATCATCTAGTTTACCATAATAGAAAGCTAATAGATGCTTGCTGAATTGAATTTAATTGGATCATGAACTATCAAGATCTTAGAACAATAAAATTTGTAGAGCACTTCAAAGATATATATGTGTGCATGTGTGTTTATATATGTATCTATACATACCTATGTGTGTATATACATGCGCACACAGAGACATATATATATATATATAGATAGATAGATAGATAGATAGATAGATAGATATAGACACACACATATATACGTAGACACACACACAATCTCAAATGTATTGCTAAAGATGCCTCATACATAAAGATGACAACTGCTCTGGGCTTCAGTTTTCTCATCTGTAAAATGAGGGGGTTGAACTAGAACCTAGATACTAAACTCTAAAATTCCTTCAAGTTCTAGATCCTATGAGCCTATACTTGACTAAAAGAGTAGGTAAGCTGATCCTGCAGCAAAAGAGAGACATAGATGAACAACCCAATTGCTACTCTGGTAATCCAGAAACACATTTTTTTTAAAAGGCCTAGAACTATTAAACATTATATAAAAACTCTTTGAGAATTTATGGAAAGTGATGGGCAAGAATTACACAGAATCTCAAAATTCTGCTTGGATGAGTTGTAATCTTTCTGTCCATTATCTATCTAAACACATGGGCTCAATTATTTTAAAAATCCATCTAAATCACAGAATCAATTCTTCAAGCTAAGTTTATGGCTAGGTTATTCCTACATGAAAAGTCTTACTCCATTGACTCATCATGGTGTGTATTCCCCAAGACTATAAATGTAAACTATAAACTCTGGCAGATCCTATTGATTTGGAAAGACTTGAATATGAGTTCCATGATTGAATGTCTGCCAATTTTTCAAGAATGGGACTAGCTGTATTTAAAGAGGCTCATCTTGGGGTTGACTGATAGATAATGAATCAGTCAGAGAAATTCTTGAAGACCATCTATCTCCTAACTTGGTGAAAGTAGAAGAAATACTCACATAGATGAAATCTTGGATCCCTGGTGGATAAAGTGGATATTAAAGCACATACATCAATTATTTTGTTTTATGTTTGACTCAGTAGTTTTAGGCATAGAGATACAAATACAGGAGTAGTATGGACAGGTACCTAGCAGTAAAGAAGTCCAAGTATCAGTCTTTTCTTTTTTTATTACTTTTTCTAGCATGAATCCATAAAATTCATTAATCTTATATGTGCGTTGATTTTTCACCTGAAAAGAAACATTATTCCTCTGAATCGATCTGTAGCCTGTGAACTTGAATTTCTTAAAAATTTTGATAATTGCATTCAAATATAATTGGTTTCCTTTATATAGTCCTATGTGTTTTATTTGGCTGCATTTAAAAAAAAACATTCTGGGGAGTGCAGAGGTTTCCCCATGCTGTCTGAGAGTTCAACACAAAAAAGATTATGAGCTCCTTTTCTAAAAAGAATTCATGACCAATGTTTGAAGAGTACTTTGCACTACTTAAAAAAAAAATGTTCGTATTTTTTTACAATTGCCTCATCCATAGAATGTTGGGTGTCTATTATTGACAAATAGTTTTAAAAAGGCCATCTTGTCTATTTGCTTTTTCTGAATGCCTCACATTTCATTTCTGTATGGCTCCCACCTGAGATATCAAGAAGAAGCCTTAAGTCTCCTTCCCATTCATTCATTCATACAATAAACATTGGATGCCAACTAGTTCCCACACAGTCTCAGTTAACAAGAAATGTCTTTCAAAGGAAATCATGCAATTATACATCTTACTTTCAATTTCCCCAGTTAGAAAACTGTGAGTTGAGAGATATATCAGTAAGCATAGAGAAAGAGTAGATAGTTAAGGTTAGTGTGTTGTTCCTAATTTCCAAGAAGGATTGTGGAGCAGGGAGGAGGAAAATAGGAGAAAAAGAAAATGTAGAGAATTCTCTCTCTTCTTCTAAGAAGTAATTCTTGAGTGCTTACAATGTGCCAGGCATTACATCAAGCTCTGCAGATATAAATAAAGGCCAAAATACGGTCCCTTCCTTTGAGAGTCTCACAGCATGTTAACAATTTTGTGTGTGTATGTTTGTATAAACACACAAAGTATATACAATAACATATATATGCATATACATATGAATATATATATATATATATATATACACAAATGTATCTCTGTATGAATGTTACACACACAGAAAGAGAGAGAAGGGAGGAGAGAGAAAGGGAGGGGAGGGGGGAGAGAGAGAGAGGGAGATTGGGAAAAGACAAGGGAGATCTCTTGCAAAAGGTTAAAATTTGAGCTGAATCCTAAAGGAGTCCAGAGAAGCCCATAGATGGAAGTAAAGAGGGAATACATTTCAGACACAGGATAGAGCCAGAGAAAAGACAAAGATTGTAAAAACCTTGGAGTGTTGGAGTGTTGTATGTAAGGATTAGCAAACAGCCCAGTGTTGCTGGATGTACAATATAGAGATGGGGAGTAAAGTGTAAGATGTCTGGAAAGTCTGAGAAGGGGTCAGGTTGTAAGAGGGTTTAGAAGCCAGAATTTTATATTTGATCCAGGAGGTAATCACTGGATCCAGGAGGAAGTCACTAGAGTTTATTGGGGGGAGAAGGGGAGATGTGGTCAGACCTGCACTTTAGGAAAATCACTTTGACAGTTGAGCAGAGAGTGGATTAGAGTGGGAGAAGAAAGAGAACAAGTATTCTTTAAGTACCTACTAGGTGCAAAGAACTGTACTAAACACTTTACAAATATTATTTCATTTAGTTCTCATAACAACCGTGCAAGGTAGGTATTATTAACTAAAGTTAAGTGACCTGCTCAAGGTAACTTAGCAAATAATGTGTTTTAGGCAGAATTTGAATTCATGGCTTCCTGGCAAAGCTCTCTACCTTCCCACCTATAGGAGTAGGGAGATATTTGAGGCAGGAAAACCAAGTAGAAGACTATAGTAATAATCCAGGCATAAGGTGATAAACACTTTCACCAGGGTGGTAGCTGTGTAGGCGGAAGGAAAGAAATATATGACAAAGGTGTTGAGAAGTTAAAAATGACAAGATTTGGTAACAGATTGGATATGCTGAATGAGCCTGAGAAGGGAGTAAAGGATGACACACAGAATGAAGCCTGGGTAACTGGGAGGATTGTGGTACCCTTGCCCATAACGTGGGCAATTGTGAATAAAGGAGAGTTGGGGGGAACAGACCACAAATTATTCTTTGAACGTACTGAGTTTGATATATTCAAAAAGCAGCTGGTTATTTGAAACTGGAATTTAAGAGAGAGGTAAGGGCTGGATCTATAGACCTGGGAATCATGTCCATAGAATTACAAATGCACAAAATTATAGAATTTTAGATATAAATGTATTCTTAGGGTCCATTTATTCCAATTACTTTATTTTACAAATGAGAGATTTGTAGGACAGATAGGTTAAATGATTTGCCCAAGGTCACACGAGTAATAAGTGGCAGACTTTAGACTTAAACCAAGTTCCTGAATCCAAATCCAGAACCTTTTTCCAATGGACTCCTAAGTGAATTGAGTTAACATTTATCTTCAAAGTATAGTTCTAATGTTTTTTGAAATTATGAATTTCTCAAAGAATCCTAGATATGACCATGACCTATTATAAATATTAAAAATGCATTCTAGGGTCAAAGCCAAGATAGCAGAGTAGTAGAGAGTAGTTGTGAGTTCACTGCCGCAAACTCCTCTAAACAGGTCTACAAAATGCACCAGACTGAATCCTAATGAAAAAATTCATAAAAAAGTCACAGAGAGTCATTTGTGCAGGCCAGGTTGGCATAGAGAGCAAGAGATGGAGGGGACTACAGACAGGCCAGGAACATGGCACACAGACCACTATAGAGTCCTGGAAAAAGTTGTATACCAAGGCAAGAGGACATTCCAGACCAATACTGGTTAACTCCCAGGCACTAGGGCACTGTGATAAGGACAGGTGTGAACTGGCAACTTTGTCTTACTAACCCTATTTGGGTCATACATTTAGAGGGGACTGAGGAGGAGACTTGCCTAAGGATGGGTTGTTTGTGGGTCAAGTGTCCCTGAGTTATGTATAGAGAAAAGAGAAGGCTGAGAAGTCAGCAAAAGTAATGGTGCAGGCTGGACTTCAGGCATAGAGCAAGGTCTTGCTTCCAGCACCTCATACAGCCAATGGAGGAATAACCAAGACAGGAATCCCAGACTAAAAGTAAGCCTAAAATACTTTCCCTCTGAAAAGTTTTCCAGTGGTCTGATAGAGGCTGAGTCCAGCTATCTGCTCTTACGTAGACCCAAATCTAGGCCTAAAACTTGCAGTGCTCAGACCACAGAGATAGCAAGCAGATTTTGCCCTGGATCAGACCACTTTGGGACTATTGGAAGCTTGCAGGAAGCAATCCTGTCCCAGACAGCCTAGAATAACACAAAATTCAGTACTCTAAGAAAGCAGCAATAAGGCTAGCCCATAACTTTGTCCAGGAAGTGTGGCAAAGCCCAGTCCTAGCATTAAGACCAAAGTCAGGAAGTAGGCTGTAAGAATGAGCAAACCAAAAAAGAATTTCACTATGATGTACCATTTTGGTGGCAATAAACTCAAGACACAAAGGCAGAAGAAGATAATGATCCCAAAATACCTACAAGCCTGGCCACAAACTGAATTAGAATTCCTAGACACTGGACAGAAATTTAAAAATAAAAGAGGTTAATTAAAAAAATAAATTAAATGAGAATATTTGAGGAAAAAATTAGAAATGAAGGAAGAAAAAATTGGAAAGGGAAATAAATATCCTGACACAAAGAAGTACAAAACTTTTCCTAAGCAACACATTCCCTAAAAATTAGAAGTCAATGACTCCACAAGACCATAAGAAACACTGAAATCAAAAGGCTAAAAAATTGTAGAAAATGTGAGATATCTCATAGCTACAAACAACTTAATTGCAAAACAGATTGAGGAGAAAATAATTAAGAATCATTGAACTGTTTGAATGCTGGGACCAAAAAAAAAAAAAAAAGCTTAGATATTATATTCCAAGAAATCTTAAAACTTCTCAGATTTTTTAGGACCAGAGAGAAAAGGAGAAAAAGAAAGAATATACCAGTTACTTTCTGAAGGAAGTCAAAAGAAAAACTCCCAGAAACACTATAACCATAACCTAGAGCTTCCAGGTCAAAGAAAAAAAACCGCAAAAACACAGCAAGCAGCCAGAAAGAAAGAATTCAAGTACCAAGGAGCCACAGCCATGATTTAGTAGCCACACCTATAAAGGAGGAGGGAACTTAGAATATGATATTCCAGATGGCAAATGATATGGGCTTATAGTCAAAAATAACTTAAATAGTAAAATTGGGTAAATGCTTCAGGGGAAAAGTGGACTTTTAATGAAACAGAGAATTTCCCAGCATTCCTCTGGTCCTATAGACCAGATGGCTATAAAAACTTGGAAGTTCAAATATAAAAATGAAAAAGACATAAAAAGATAGATATAAATGAATAATGATAAAGAACAATGATACATTGCTGATATCCAAATATGGAGATTTACCTGTAACCCCTCTTAACCTCATCATCACCAGGGTTCAACCATTTTGAACAATTAAGTTCAATTAAAAGTTCTGTTATGTCTTGATGATCTTAAGGAAAAAATGGAAAGAGAGGAAGAGGAATACACTGAGAAGAGGACAGGAAAGTTAGGGAAAACTATCCCACATAGTCACAATACACAAGTAGAATCTTTACAAATAAAGAAGAAGCAATGAGGGGAGGAGTGACTGACACTTGAACCTCACTCTTACCTGACATGCACAAACAAAGCTGAGTTCAGAAATACATGTAATTCA
>JAQQSK010014244.1:0-11193 GCA_028658325.1 Potorous gilbertii | reverse complement strand
ACACGACTATTATAGAAGTCACTTGCAAAACTACACAGATATGGCCTATATTGAATTGCCTGCCTTCTCAAAGAGAATGGGTGGGGAGGGAGGGATGGGGAGATGTTGGAACTCAAAGTTTTAGGAACAACTGTTGAATATTGTTCTTGCTACTAGGAAATAAGGTATACAGGTAATGGGGAATATAAAGTTATCTGGCCCTACAGGACAAAAGAGAAGATGGGGACAAGAGAAGGGAGGGATGATAGAAGAGAGGGCAGATTGGTGATATGGGTAATTAGAATGCTCAGTTTGTTGGGGAGGGGGGAGGGGACAAATGGAGAGAAAATTTTGGAACCCAAAATCTTGTGAAAATGAATGTAAAAAGTTAAATAAATAAATTTATAAGTGAAAAAACAAAGAATAGGTTATACTCTGGGAATCTGTAAGATCTCAGTTGCTCCAAAGTGGCACAATAAAACATGTACACCAGTCTGGGAGCAGGAAGAGATTTTTTTTTTCTGCCCATAATCTTAGCAGTTACCTCTCCACAGCCATCTAGTCTCCAATTCCTCCAAGCGAGGACTGGGGACTGGTTTTCAGCCACCATTCAGTGTGAGACAAAGACCAGCTCCCTCAGGGCCTCTACACAGGGCCGAGGTATGACAATGCCCCCAGGAAGTTTTATGCTTCAACAATGGATGCAGGCAGCTGTGCAGGGTGCTGTGTGGCCTGTGTGGCTGCTGCCTGCTACCTGAGCTATGGGAAGGCCCTTCTCCCTTCCCAGCTAGCTGAAAAACTGTCACTGACCTTTGGTGCTTATGGGTTGAGGGATCTGCAGACCACTGCTGCTGGCTGGGACTGGGAATTCGCTGCTACTGCGAGTAGAGATTCCAGAATTGCAATGTGCCAAGCAGCCAAGCCTGGGCTGAGATCTGCTATGGATCCCATGCAAATGATGTTTCTTGTGGGCCCTTCTGGTCACCCTGGGCTGGAAATCTCCTCCACACTGTTGTTCTCCACATCTGCTGCTCCAAAATTTGTTGACAGTCCCTCTCTACAGGTATTTTATGGGCTGTGTAGGGAGGGCTTCCATATATGTGTCTTTCTACTTTGCCATCTTGGCTCCACCTCCTGAAAAAGGATTTTTAAAAGTAAATTAGAAAAAGAGAAGAAAAATTGGCCAATGATTTTAATACTATGAAAAAAGAATTCAAAGCAATATTACTAATAAACCTATATGCTCCAGGTGGTATGGCATGGAAATTCTTAGGATCAATTGAGGGAGGGACAGGAATAAATGGAGAACAAAGCTATACTAGTTAGGTACTTCAACCTCCCCCTCTCTGAACTTGATAAATCTAATTTCAGAATAAACAAGAAAGAAGTTAAGGATGTGAATAAAACTCTGGGTATGGTAGATATGATAGATGTCTAGTAAAAACTGAATGGGAGAGTAAGGAATATACCTTTTTCTAAAGGGTACATGGCACATATACAAAAATTGCCCATGTACTAAGGCGTAAAAACCTCACAACCCAGTGCAGAAAGGCAGAGATAATAAATGCATCCTCCTCAGATAATAATGCTAACAAAATTATATTTAATAAATGTCCATGCAAAGATAGATAAAAAAATAATTGGAAACTAAATAAAGTAATCATAAAGGACTGGGTTAAACAACAAATCATAGAAACAACCAACAACTTCATTCAAGAGAATCACAATAATGAGACAACCTACCAAATCATATGGGAAACTTCAAAAGGAGTTCCTAGGTGAAGTTTTATATCTTGGAATGCCTACATGAATAAAATATATAAAGAGGAGATCAATGAATGAGGCATGCAACTGAAAAAGTCAGAAAAAGAACAAATTGTACATCCTCAAGTGAATACCAAAATAGAAATACTGAAAACCAAGGAAGAGATTAATACAATTGAACGTAGGAAAACTATTGATCTAGTAAATAAAACTGAATTCGTTTTATGAAAAAAACATTAAAACTGATAAACCTTCAGTCAATTTAAATTAAAAAAAAGAAAGAAGAAAACTAAATTACCAATATGAAATATGAAAAGGGTGAACTCACTTATAATGTGGAGGAAATTAATATAATAATTAGAAATTACTTTCCTCAAATGTATATCCATAAATTCAAAATCTAATTCAGATGGATATTTGTTTTTAAAAATGTATATTGCACACATTAACAAAAGAGGAAGCTGAATACTTAGATAACCCCATCTCAGAAAAAGAAATTGAAAAAGCCATAAATGAATTCCCTAAGAAAAATTCTGCCGTGCTTGCTGGAATTACAAGTGAATTTTATGACACATTTAAAGAAGAGATAATTTCAATATTATACAGACTATTTGGCAAAATTGCAGAAGTGGAGTTCTCCATATTCATATTATGATACAAATAAGGTTTGGTACCTAAACAAAGAAGAGTTGAAGCAGAGAAAGAAAATTTATAGACCAATTGCTCTAAAGAATATAGAAGCAAAAAATTTAGATTAAGATTTTATCAAAAAGAATACAGTAACACCATGAGAATAACACATTATGATCAGTTAGGATTTATACCAGGAATGCAGGACTGTTCCAATACTACGAAAACCATTAGCACTATTGATAACATCAACAACAAAACTAAGAGAAACCATATGATTATCTTAATAGATGAGGAAAACGTTTTTTGACAAAAGACATCACCCATTCCTATTGAAAACACTGGGGAACATAGGAATAAATGGAACATTCCAAAAAAATAATAAGCATTATCTACCTAAAACCTTCAGCATACATTACATGCAATTGGAATAAGCTAGATTCATTTCCAATAAGATCAGAGGTGAAACAAGGATATCCATTTTCACTACTATTATTCCATATGGTACAAGATATGGCAGCTGCAGCAATAAGGGAAGAAGAAATTGATGTAATTAGAATAGGCAAAAAGGAAACTAAATTATCATTCTTTGCAGATGATATGATGATATACTTAGGAAATTCTAGAGATTCATGTAAAAACACTACCTGAATAAACAAACAACTTTGGCAAAGTTATAGGTTACAAAATGAACCCACACAAATCTTCTGTATTTCTATATATTACTAACAAATCCCAGCAGCAAACGATGGAAGGAGAAATCCCCTTTAACGTTATAGTAGACACTACAAAAATATTTGGGAATCTATTTGCCAAAACAAACCTGGGGACCATATAAACACAATTACAAAACACTTTTCACACAAAGTCAGATCTAAGTAACTGGCAAAACATCAATTGCTCCTAAGTGGGATGAGCCAATATAACAAAAATGGCAATACCACCTATATTAATTAATTTATTCAGCGCATACCAATCAATCTATCAGATAGAACTAGAAAAATAATATCAAAATTCATCTGGAAAAACAAAATGTCGAATATCAAGGGAAATAATGAAAAGAAATGCTAGGGAAGGTGGTCTAACTCTACCCGATCTCAAAATGTATTACAAAGTGGCACTTATCTTAACCAGTTGGAACTGGTTAAGAAACAGAATGGTAGACCAATGGAATAAGTTAGGTACCCAAACACATTAGTCAATGGATATAGGAATCTACTGTTTGATAAACACAAGTAGCCCAGCTTCTGGGATAAGAACTCAACGTTTGACAAAGGTTACTGGGGGAACTGGATAACAGTGTGGCAAAAACTAGGCATACACTAATGCCTGACACAACACACAAGAATCAAGTCCAAATAGATACATGATCTAGGTATAAAGACTGATACTATAAAGAAAATTCGTGGAGCAAGGAATAGCGCATTTATGAGAATTATGGAGTAGGGAAGAATTTTGGAATAAACAAAAGATAGAAAACATTTTGAAATGCAAAATGAATAATTTTTATTATATTAAATTGAAAAGTGTTTGCACAGAAAACCAAGCAACCAAGAGTAAGAGGGAAGCAGATAACTAGGAATGAATTTTTGCAACTACTGTTTGCGATAAAGGTCTCATTTCTAAAATATAAAGAGAACTCTGTCAAATGTGCAAGAATACAAGTCATTCCCCGATTGATAAATGGTCAAAGTAAATGAACAGGCCGTTTTCAGAGGAAGAAATCAAAGCTATCTACAGTCATATGAAAAATTGCTTTAAATCACTACTGATTAGAGAGATGCAAATTAAAACAACTCTGAGGTACCGCATCACACACATCAGATGGCCTAACATGACAAAACAGGATGAGAATAAATGTTAGAGAAGAAATGGAAGAGTTGGAACACTCCTTCATTATTGTTGGAGCAGTATACTGATTCAGGAACTGGGAGAGCAATTTGGAACTATGCGCAAAGGGCTACAAAAATGTATGTAACCTTTGACCCAGCAATACCACTTCTACGACTGTATCCCCAAGAGATCATAAAAATGGGAAAGACTCTCAATGTACAAAATCATTATAGCAGCACTCTTTCTGTTGACTAAAAACTGGAAATCATGGGGATGCCCACCAATTGGGGAATGGCTAAATAAATTGTGGTATATGAATGTAATGTAATACTATTATGTTCTAAGAAATGATGAACAGGAAGACTGCAGAGACGCCTGGAAAGACATCTACGAACCCAAGTTGAGGGAAAGGAGCAGAACCAGGACAACTTTGTATGCAACTACAACCAAAGGGTGTGAAGATTTTTCTGGTAGATTTGGAATTTCATTGCAATGCAAGTACTTAAAATATTCCCAATGGTCTCTTAAGGCAAAAATGCCTTCCACATCCAGAGAAAGAACTATGGAATTTGATCACAGAATGTAGTAAATCATTTTCTTTTGTGTTACATTTTGATTTTTTTATGATTTCTTCCGATAATTTTAATTCTTCTATGTAACATGACTAAGCTGAAAATATATTTAATAGGAATGTATGTGTAGAACCTATATAAAACTGTATGCAAGGAAGAGGGAGGGGGAAAATATAATTTATGCAGAAGTTTTTGTAAAACACTGAAAACAGATAAAATAATAAAAAATATAAATTTTCTCAGATTCTATCAATGTGCTTAACTTGTTTCTTATTCATTTAATGTTTAGATTATCTAGCTTTGAGAGGAGAATGTGAGGTCACCTAGCAGTATAGATTTACTGTCCATTTCCTCCAAAAATTTATAAACTTCCCCTTAAATTTTTGCATAGTATGACATTTTGTGCAGAGTTTTAGTATTGATGTTTATTCATTGTCTATGATTCTTTTTAGCAAGATGTTATCGTCCTAGATGGAAGAGTAACAACATAGACTTGCTAGTATTCTCTCTTGAAAACCAGCCAGATAACTGTAAAAAATGACTAAACAAATTCTGTAGCTGTGAACAACTCACAGTATGACAGAATGATGCAATTCTCCAGCCTGGAAGGTATACAGAAAGTGTCTATCGTGCAACCCTGGGAGCTGCACTGTCACAGACAGGACCTAATCAGGCGCTGGTGGGACTGAATCTCAGGAAACTGTAGTGGTTTCCAGACTTCATGACCCCAACAGGGTAAGGGTAAACTGGAAGATTAGTGGATAAAATATATGGGACCTGTGTGAGAGAGTAAAGATGTCGAGTTTCAGTCACAGGACAGTGGAATATATGGAGGAGACTGAAGACAAGGAGCCCGTGGCAGTAGCAGCAGGGGTAGGAGCAGGGACAGTGACCGTTTTTGGAGCTCTAGGCCGAAAGATGGGGGGGGGGGCGCAGAATTGAACTGGTGATAGTAAAACTTCCACCCCTCACTGGAAGTAGAGAACTACAGTAACAGAGAGCTCAAAAATGAAATAAATAGCTGGGAAAATGAGCAAAAACCAGAAAAAAAATCAACCTATAGAATCTTACTTTGGTGAGAAGGAAAACCAAAGTGTACAAACAGTAAAAGACAACAAAGTCAAAGCTCCTATATCCAAATTGTCTTAAAAAATGTTAATTCAAAAACTGGAAATCAAGAGGATGCTCATCGATTGGGGAATTGCTAAATAAATTGTGGTATATGAATATAATGGAATATTATTGTGCCATAAGAAATGATGAACAGGAAGACTTTAGAGAGGCCTTGACTTATATGAACTGATACTAAGGGAAAGGAGCAGAATCAGGAGACCTTTATACACAGCAGCAACTACAATGTGGGAGGATTTTTTGCAACTTCAATGCAATACAAGGACTTAAAAAATTTCCAGTGGTCTCTCAAGGCAAAATGCATTCCACATCTGGAGAAAGAACTATGGAATTTGATCACAGAATGCAGCCAATCATTATCTTTTGTGTTAGACTCTAGTTTATTTTATGATTCCTCCCATTCATTTTAAAATTCTTCTATGCAACATGACTAAGGTGAAAATGTATTTAGTAGGAATGTATGTGTGGAACTTATATAAAATTGTATGCCATCTCAGGGAGGAAGTGGGGAGGTAGAGATAAGAAGGGGAAAAAAATCTAAGATATGTGGAAGTGATTGTAGAACAATGAAAAAAAAATAAAAATAAATTGGCAAAAGTGATCCAAAAAATCAATGAGGAGGAGAATGCCCTAAAAAGAAAATTGTCCAGATGGAAAAAGACATTCAAAATCTCACTGAAGCAAACAGTTCCTTAAAGATTAGAATGGAGTAGATGGAAGCTAATGATTTAATGTGAAATCAAGAAATTATAAAACTAAGTAAAAGGAATGAGAAAAAAAAACAGTGGAAAATGCAAAATATCTCACCAGAAAAACTATTCATTTGGAAAATAGATTCAGGAGAGACCATCTAAAAAAATTATTGGACTTCCTGAATGTCACGATCAAAAATGAGCCTAGATATCCTGTTTCACGAATATATCAATGTAAACTGCCCTGATAATCTAGAACCAGAGGGTAAAATAGATATTGAAAGAATCCACCAATTGACTCCTGAAAGAGATCTCAAAAGAAAAACTAGGAATATTATAGCCAAATTCCAAAGCTCCTGAATCAAGGAGAAAATACTGCAAGCAACTAGAAAGAAACGATTTGAGTACTGTGGATATACTATCAAGATAAAACAAGATCTAGTAGCTTCAAAATTAATGGATCAGGGGGATTGGAATATGATATTCCAGATATCAAAGGAGCTATCATTAAAACCAGGAATCACCTACTCAGCAAAACTGAGTGTAATACTTCAGGAAAAAAAGGATAAATTCAATGAAATAGAGGACTTTCAAGCATTCCTGTTGAAACAAGCAGAGTTGGATAAAAAATTTACCTTGAAATACAAGAATAAAGGTAGTGTGAAAAGGCAAACAGGAAAGAGAAATCATAAGGGATTACTAAGGCTGAACTGTTTACATTTCTAACTGGAAATATCTCATTTGTAACTCTTTAGACTTTTCTCAGTTTTAGGATATTTGCAGGGGTTATACACAGAGAGACAGCCTAGAGTGAGTTGAATAGGTAGGGATGATATCTAGCACAATAAAATTAAAGAGTGAGAGAGGAATATATTGGGAAGAGAAAGGGAGAAATATAATGAGGAAATTATCTCACAAGGAAAGAGGCAAGAAAAAGGTTTTTCAGTGGAGAGAAAGAGGAGGTAGGTGATAGGAAAAGAGTGAACCTTAGTCTCATCACATTTGACTTCAGCAGGGAATAACATGCTCACTCATTTTGGCATGAACATTTATCTTATACTACAGGAAAGTGGGGGGGGGTAGGTGATAGATGTGGGTGGGGAGATGGTAGAAGGGAGGGTACGTGGGAGGAAGGGGTAATTAGAAGTAAACTTCTGAGGAGAGATACGGTCAAAAGAAGGAATAGAACAAATTGGGGACAAGAAAGTACAGAGGAAAATACAGTTAGTCTTTCACAGTATGACTGTTATGGAAATGTTTGGTATAACTACACGTGTATAATCTACATGGAATTGTTTGCCTTCTCAGTGGAGATGTGTGAAGAGGAAGGTAGGGAGAGAAGTTGAAGCTCAAAGTTTTTAAAATTAGGGTTTAAAATTGTTTTTACATAATCTATTCAAAGATTGGTATTTGTTGAAATTCCATAATTACTGAGTAAAATATTGTCATAAAAAGAGGTAATTGTCCTGTTTAATTCTTACAATTGGCTTCATTTTTGCTATTGCTATGTATGAGATAATGGCTGCTACCCTCGTCTTTTTTACTTCAGCTGAAGCATAATAGATTCTTCTCTAACCTTTTATTTTAACAACGTGTATGTCTTACTTTTTGTTAATCTAATCAGCTATCTAATTCCAGGGTGCTTCCTCTTTGTCGTCTGGGTGAACTCATCCCATTCACACTTATGATTGATAACTGTGCATTTTCCCTTCATATTACTTTATTCCGTTTATCTTTCTCTCTCTTTTTCCCTGGTTCCTGGGGAAAAAGTTTGTTTTTCTTCTCACCACTTCATTCCTTTAACTTTTCTCCCTTTTATCACCCCTCCTTTATCTTATCCACTTTCTCCTCCTATGCATAGACTAGGTAGGATAGATTTGTATACCTAATTCATTTTATATATGTATATTCATGTATATATGCATATATGTATGTATCATGATACTTGTATGTGTCTACTTGTATGTACGTATATATGTGTATATGTGTGTGCATGTGCATGTATGTTTTGTGCAATTTTGCTCTGCTGTATCTGCTCCTGCTTCTCACCCCCACCTAGTCTCAATATGATTATTTGATCCACATAAACTCCAGAACACCTTTCAGTGGTATGTCATAAATTTCTTCTTCCAACCTTTCTTGACCTGGAGGAATATCTTATCTTGACCCCCCACTTTGGCTCTGCTATTCAGTAATTCAATTTGCTGTGTGATTTTAAAGTTATTTGGTGGGAAATATTGAAAGAGGTCAGTTTAGTGCTCCTTCTACTTTCTGATCTTAGCCTCACAACTGAAAATCTTAAGTAAAATCGTGTTGGCATCAATAAGCATGATGGACAGGATTGAGGAAATATTTGATGTAGAGAAACCAATCAGAAGACTACTGATAATTTTGATGAGAAAATATCAATACTGGAATTAAGGTGTTATCTGTGTAAGTAAAGAGAAAGAATGACATACATCAACTTAATTAAAAGTTAAAAACAACCACACTTGGCACTTGACTGTATATTTATAGTGAGAGAGAAAGCGGAGTGAAGTTTAATGACTGGGTGATTAAATTGTGAGACTGGAAGAAAAGTGTTTGTGTTTTCAACAGAAATCAGGAAGTTTGGAAGATGAGATGGTTTGCAGGAAAAATAACAAGTTTGGCTTTGGACAGACCGAGATTGAGATGTCTCTTGGATATCATATTTAGAATATCTATTAGGGAATTGGTAATGAAATAATAGTTTCAAAACTTGGACAAACACTGGAAGACAAGGTCTCACCAGTCACAGTAGCCCAACCATTCAAGACAGATGTTTCCCCTATTCTTACAGCAGTCAAGAAAGAGAAAAAAAAAGGAGCAGAAGACCCCTGACTTCGCAGTTGTTTATAGATCATCAAGGTATTTTTCGGGAGGATAAGAAATGTTACCAAAATCATTACATGGCATTACAGAATGAATTTGATACTGGAAAGGAATCTGAGGCTTTTTTATTCCATCTCAATTAAAATTTAAAAAGGAAACAGGTTTATTCAGACCAATGGTTGAAAAGTTTTCATGATAATGCAAATTTAAAGCCTTCTAGCCTGGAAAGTAATTTGTGTATTGATTGAAAATTCATTTTATGAACAAAGGATTTTAGGCTCAGAAAAGACTACAAAATCATAATTAGAACTAGAAAGGACCTTAGAAACCATTTGAAACAGTTCCTTCACTTCATCGATAAAATAACTTGAAGTATATAGAGTGAAATGACTTACTTTCAGGCATATACATAATAAGTAACAAATTTGGGATTAAATATAGTTCTTCTGATTCCACTGGCATCACTCTTAATTGTACCATAATTCCTTCTGATAGCCCTTACTCAGTAACCATTTCCACTGAAAGTAAGTCTTGTTGAGAAGAGACCAACCATCCTCAGCTAATAGCCATCCACTTTTCCATGTCCACTTACTTTTTTCAGTAGTATCCATAAAATATTTTGGGATATTTTCTAATGCTCTATTGACATTATTTGAGTAACACTGGAAAAGAGAGATTGTCATATTTTATATTTTTATTGCCATCTCACCACTCCTGTTATGGAGTATTTCTATTTTTTTCAATTTTTTTATGTATGGAATAAAGCAAGAATTTCCATAACATAATTCAATAAAAAGATGATTGCACGTGGAAATTATTCCACACAATTTGTTATTCCTTTCAAACAAAATAATCATGAAAATTGCTTTTTCTTCCCCTTTTAACCTAGAGATGGCTATCTTTACACATAATTAGGGATGTGTGTGTGTGTGTGTGTTCGCATGTGTGTGTGTTTTTGCGTGTGCCTGATATATATTATTTCTTTTTCTAATTCTCATATTCAAAATAACTTATTTGCTCAAAGTTATTTTTGAAACAATATTCTCTTACTTTATACAACGTTCTCCTAGTAATGCTGTTTATTATTTTATGCAAGTCTTTCCATGATTTTTCTTCTTTTTTTAAATATAAATTTATTTATTTAAATTTTACATCTATTTTCACAAAATTTTGGATTAGAATTTTCTCCCCATTTGTCCCCTCCCCCCACCTCAAAACACTGAGCATTCTAATTTCCCCTATCACCAATCTGCCGTCTCTTCTATCATCCCTCCCTTGCCTTGTCCCCATCTTTTCTTTTGTCCTGTAGGGCCAGATAACTTTCTATTCCCCATTACCTGTATTTCTTATTTCCTAGTAGCAAGAACAATAATCGACAGTTGTTCATAAAACTTTGAGTTCCAACTTCTTCCCATCCCTCCCTTCCCACCCATTCTCTTTGGGAAGGCAAGCAATTCAATATAGGCCATATCTGTGTAGTTTTGCAAATAACTTCGATAATAGTCATGTTGTGTAAGACTAATTCTATTTCCCTCCATCTTATCCTGCCCCCCATTGCTTCTGTTCTCTCTTTTGATCCTGTGCCTCCCCGAGGGTTGACTTCAAATTTCTCCCTCCTCCCATTGCCCTCCCTTCCATAATTCCCCCGACCCTGCTTACCTCCTTCTCTCCCACTTTCCTGTATCGTAAGATAGGTTTTCATACCAAAATGATTGTGGATTTTATTCCTTCCTTTAGTC